>UXGD01006183.1:0-12981 GCA_900474315.1 Torymus auratus
TTTCTAATTTTGGTTAGAATTCGTCTGAATGGCTTTAGTGGTGACATAAAGAGTAAAAAGTGAGGAAATAAAGTTTTTATTATTTTTTTAATGTTTTAAGTAGGTGTAAAACTGCGAATAATAATTTGATCTCACTTATTCAAACCGTGAAAACTGTGTTTAATCACTATTTTACAATTTATACCGGAGTGTAAAGTGTAAAACAACCCCAAAAGCAACTCGGTACCGTAAATTAAACGTACCAAATCCGCAATTTAACCGCGTTAAAACACTCCTCTCACAATTCATCTTTCCTCCCTATAATACCCACCTCCGAAACCGCCATCATAGACCCGCAAAACCGCGCGCGACCTCCTAAAATCGAAGCCAGTGTGTCCCACCGCAGCAGCAGCAGCGTCGCCTCCCCTCGTTCGTTATACACCCCCTCCCCCCTTCGCAGCCGCGTCGCAGTGTATATATATATACGTCTTACCCGCGACACGTACCTCGCCCGCTCGTTTTTCTTCTTACCCCCGCCACAACCGCCCCCTACCGCCTTAATTAGGACTCTACGCCTCCTTAAACGCTGCTTTTGGAGCATGCACACCGTGTATATTATGCTCGTGTCGCGCGCCGTAAGTACAAAGCTGATGTATATCGTGCCGTGTGGGGGAGGAGAACGAAGCGATCGCGGTTGTATCTTTATTGGCTGAGGAGAAGGAGGAGGTGAGGGCGTGTTAATGGCGTTGGTTAAATTAAGCGTGAAAAGAATTTGAATTTCTAACGGTCTTTGGGGATCTGGCTTCGATAAATAATATATATTTAGGTTTACGTGTGCGTATGTTCAAGGGATGGAAGAAGGTAATGGGGGTCGCGGGTTGAATTTAAATGTGCTGTAAGAAGAAAATAGAGAAAGATAGAACCGCGAATAATGATTAATTAATGTTGCCGTTATTCTTATTCGGTTTTCTATTATGTATAGCAAGTTTCATAAGTATAAAAATAATAAATTTGTATTTTTTTTTCGTTTTATTACGATTTTCTCAATTTCAAGTTTGCTATCAGTAACTGTCAGCTTTTTCATTTAACAAAATTCCGCATATATACATAAATCATAATATAAATGCAAATATATAATAATTCTCTTTCAGTGGCTTTCTTATTCAATTTAAAATAAATTGCTTGTTGTATAACACATACATATAACCAAGTTTCATGTTTTTTAATGAGAAAAACAAAGTGTCAGTGTATTAAGTAGCTCAATAAGTGTATCTTTCATTATATCTAATTTATATTTGCCATTTTATTAGTCAATTATACCAGTCAATGAAACTCAATTTTATTTAATTTATTATCAGCACTTGAGAGCAAGCCCCCTTGATTATGTCGTTCCAGATTTAGTGCCACTCAAAATTTTACACCTTGGACAATCTAATTTTACAAAAGCTCTATAAGCCCCTTCATTAATTAGCTAAAAAATGATGCGTATACGTGTTCCCGTCGCCCTCGCAACGACGAGCCGCAGCCATTAAACCCTCACAATTAAAATTCCCTCGCCCGTCGCAACCCTCAACAGTTGGAAATACTCCTAACTCGGTACTACATTACTCGCCCCTTACTAACAAACCTACTTACCGAAAACACGTTTAACTCGTTCCGATAAAAAACACCGCTGTGGCTGGATGAGAAAAGCGAGAGCAAAAAGAAGAAGGTATTATCCCTTTTTTTGCACCCAGTTCTATATCCGCATTCCTCAGAGACCGATGGATAACGCGAGGGGAGATATATATATATATATATCTGGAGCAGGCCGCACGGGAACCGGCGCGCGCGGCATCAGTCTTCGATTCTTCGGAATTTCATAATAACCGTTAATTCCACGCCGAGAGTCTATTTTTACAACTAAACCGTCGATCGTATACGATGCTGAGACGAGATAATTTCACTTTATACGCGGGAGAGAGAGAGAGAGAGGAAATTTGAATGGTAACGCGATTAAGCGCCGAGCGTTCGTTGAGCTCGACGAGTGAATTAAGGAAATTGGTCGGTTAAAGCGAGGTTTCATGGAGGTTATTAATAATCTTTTCTTTTCTGCGTTTCTCACTCGCTGGGTGCTTGTTTATTGGTGAGTTTCTGCTAATTGGTCGGACAATAATCGCGCTCAATTATTATTAATAATTAGTCTTATAATAGTTAACGACGATGCAAACAGTTACTAGGGCTCTTATGTTGTACAATTTATTATGTAATTCTTAAGAGAAAGAGAGAGAGAGAGAGAGTTTATTATTGTATACTTAGATCTTGAAAAGCGAACGAATGTCATTGTCAGTTATACCGTTGTGAAATGCATGAAAAGGAGAAGAATGGACTAAAGTCTCTTGCAATTTTAAAACGCAGGCTCAGAAGAAATTAATTTGCCTTTGTGCGCGGTAAAAGAAAACCCGCCGTTGTAAAAAGGCCTAAGGAAAACTTGTTCCTTCTGCTTCTTACTTGAAGAACAAAAGAGCGCGAGCTCAGCCTACAGACAAGGAAGCTTTATAGAGGTGTATAATTATACGTTACCAAATATAATCGATTAATAATTTTCAACCTAATCTTATTTAATAACTAAAGTAAATTAATGCACTTGCGATAAAAGTGCGTCTTTCGACGACGTGAATAAAGTGACACATTAAGAAACCGTCGAATTGCTGGGCAAACACATTCGGTGTCTAAGTTCGCCAGAGTTGAAATGTTTTATGAGCTGGCAGGGGAGACTTGTTTATCGAGCATCTGCATTTTCGAATTTCAATGGCTTGGGTTCTGAATTTTAAGAGGTTGGTACAAACAAACTTCGAGAGTTTGGTTGAAAAAGGCACTTCGCCGTGTTGATTTTGGCATTTATTGCAGGCCATTGTAAAGTCTGATTAACAAGGAACGTAAAATTGAGTGATTTTAGGAAATTGATATTTCTTGTTTTCATAAATTGCAATTGTTACCAAGTACGCTGTTTTAATCAAGAGGACGAAAAGAGAGAGCGAGCGAGAGAAAGAGAGCTGCAATGTTGATAAAATAATTACGTTAAACACTACGCTGTATACAAGAGTACTCGTCCATTTAACTTTTTTTTTAACCCACGCCAAACCTACAAAAGCCCCTCCAACCAATCAATTAATAGTCCCAGCGTATCGCACGAGCGCGCGCGCCCGAGGCAAATATCTCTCTCCACCGGACCAATTTTTTTTCCGCGCGCTCGATTACTCCCTCCCCGCCTATATATCGATCCGAGGGTATAGGGTCGGAGAGTAAGAGACGGCCACTGTTCCGGACGTTCACAATTCGCTGAGATATATATATATATATATACAGGCGCAATCGATGCGTTAAGAGCGCAACTCGTTAAATTACAGCGCATAGCGATAACGAGCTTCGACTTTCTCTCAGCTTAATTTGTCACGCGCGCGCGCGCGTCAGAGCTTCCAGGACATTTGTTCCTCTTTGTTTTTTCCTTCGCGTGAGAGCAGAGCTCCCTCCGCGAGTTCGATATATATATAAATTATGAAGTCGAGAGGGAGAGAGCTACTGGCCAATTTGGAGGGAAAGATAAATTAGTTTAATTGGCGCTATCGGTTTAATTTATCGGCCGGCGAGATTGGGAGCGAGAATGGGGATAGAGAGGGGACACGAGTATTGGAGAGGAGATAAAGCTGTTTTTAATATATAATGTCAATATTATTTTTGAGCTGAATATATAAAGGATTGAAACGGGAATCGACGAAGGTTATTTTTAGTAATTAAATTATACGATTTATCTCGTGTGTGTATTTTAATATGAGTATATGTACGAATGCGTGGGGAGAGATTTATTTACGCGAGAAGAGTGGAAGATGTGATAAGGAAATGAATTTTTCATTGTTTGTATATGTCAATTAATGCAATTTATACGTTATAGCAGGGTTTAATGCACACAATCTTAGATAATGCGAATTTATCAAGTGTATAATTACATAATTGTTTGTAACGAACGTTGAAAAATAATTACGGAAATTAACTGTGCGAATATCGTAAAAAAAATGTATTAAAAACCTGGCAAATTACAGCGTAATTACATTCTCACGGTGCCCACGAAATCATCAATACCTGCGTCTTTTTTCGCCTCTATATATATAAATATATATAGCACACGCCAATCCACTCTTGTACATAAGATCTCGCGGTAGCGTCGCGTGTACAACCGCCGATAGGATAATTCTATTTGTCGGGCGTGTGCACGTGCGACGCTGGCTATACCTATATACGATTGCGTGCGCCGTGTCAAGTAGACGTGGTGCTCGGGCGTTCGGTCGGACAGCGCACCAGTTTAGCCGGGGTGTGATTGCGTTTTGGCTGGCTAGGGTAATGGATTTTGTCTGGGATTTTCAGGTTTCAAGCGGTCTAAATAAACGCGTTTCTTTTGCCAAGGTGTGAATAAAAATGTTTTCTTGTAGGAGAGGAGTGCGAAGTTTTTTTTTTGGGATTGTAAGGTGAGATTTAATTCGATTGAATTGTTGTAAGTAAGTAGCGATTCAATTTAATTTTATATCGTGAGCATTCTACTTTCATTGGCATTTTACTATTATCTTCATGAATTAGTCGCCAGTCACATAACCGTTATAAAAAGTAGGTTGACTGATAAAAGTTTGGTAAGTATTATTATTAAAAAAAAAGATTGGAATTTATTTGTGGTATAAACAAGTTTAACGCCCGTTACAATCAATTCTCTTGCGTGACCTTAGCCGACGTTTCCATCATTTTTTGTTGCTGACCCTTCTCAAAGCTGTACATAGAAAGAGAGAGAGAGAGAGAGAGAGAGAGAGAGAGAGAGAGAGCCACTGACAGCGCACATTTATCTTAATATTAATTCAACATAAATGAGCGTTGTCGATGTCTTCACCAGTTTGAGAAGGGTCAAGCCTCGATATGCGTATACACAACTTATATCAAATCCGGTATTGAAGAACAATATTTTCATTTCTTATATATGATAACTTTGGCCAATCCAATGAAGTCTGATGGAGTTTACGTGTACGATCTGTCAAAGTTTCGAGGAACAACTTTGAATATGCACGCGAAAAAATTAAGGACAAAAGCATATTTATTTAATTGATCAAAAAATGATTATTCCCGTATAATACAAATATTATTATTTAACAATGGCACTATTTAACTCATTTACACCTGACATCTATACATACATCTTTATACAATTATATGATTGCAAATGATAAATAAGCTCTTTTAACCGTTTCATCCTCTAACCCATTACATTCCTTCTACCTCCATATCGAACCAATGAATCCTGTCATTCCTGCCGAAACCCAAACCCACACCTGTCCGAAATCCCCAATAACCATCCGCGCAATCCCTTTCTCGCCGCCACTAAAAAATACGAGATAACTGGTCTCGAGCCAAGTTTAGATAAGACGGCAGGAGAGAGCGAGAGAGAGTGAGGCCGTCGCTGACCCGTAGGTCGAGCGAGCGCGCGCTCTAACACGCGCAATTTCCCCTCCCGCGAGTCGATTGCATTAGACGACGACGGCGGCGTCGGGCTGGCCGATCGCCGATAACCCAGATGCAAGTCGATCAGCCCCAATTAATCGGCCTTCCTCTCTCTATCTCTCTGCCTCGCCTCTAACGTAGCTCGTCGTATTCTATAAACGGATGTGCGAATGGACGTGGACACGGATGTGGGCTGGTTGTCACCTTCTGAAGACTAGAGTTTTCGGGGGAGTTGGTTAGTTACGAGTTTACAGGTTTGATTAGTTTTCGAAGTGACTTGGGGGAGGATTATTATTGAAGCGTAATAAAAGTGTATTTAAAACAGTATATTTTTGCTGTATGGCCGTAATTTTCTTAAGCTATTTATGTCAAAACCGAAACCACGCGTGAGATTACGCTTACGAACCGATATGTATAGATTGTGAAAGAAAGTGGAGACCACATTGTTTGTTCAGTTTGTTTAAACAAGAGTCGGAATGCGTGTACGAATTAACTAAGAGTCTAGCGCTACTATATTTATATTAATCCTTTCAGTCACAGAAGCCACTATAGTGGTTATCAATTTAATTTCCTTTTTTCTTCATTAAATTTGTGAAGTTGTCGGTAAATCCGAAAGTTTTTGCATTTGTAGGCACAGAAGTATCTAATCTGTACCTACAAATGCAAAAACTTTCGGATTTACCGACAATTTCACAAATTTAATGAAGAAAAAAGGAAATAAAATTGGTAGCCACTATAGTGGCTTCTGTGACTGAATTACGTTCTGTGTGACTGAAAACGTTAATTACGTTCTGTAAGGTTCTTGTTATCAGTGGGGTTAATAAACGATCCAACATAGGCATAGTTAATGAACATGCGATATGGATTCTCTATAAGATTCTTAGTTCAGATTTTCAATGATTGCTGCTTCTTGATTTTCGAAGCTAACGGGAACATTAAAAAAATTATATGAAACGTGCGTTACATTGTATTACTTACAGCCTATTATGGTAACATATAGAGAATACGACAGTAACAACAGTATAGCTACTTTAGCAGATCACAAAAGTTTAAGTATCAACAACATTGTAATTGGTGGGAGCATTATGCACAACTATATTCAAAATAACCATATATTCATATACCGATATAGCATAAAACTTACATGAGCAGTGTAACCCAATCCCTAAGATTTGTTCGCTTGGATACACACTTTGCGCTCGAGTGAGTATGTGGTTCCAGGATTAAATCACGATTGTTTGATTTCACCCGAGATTCACATTTGAATATACACGACGTATCGTGGTAATCCGATCCTGCTGTACATGAAAGATTACAATTGACATTATCATATCGCCGGGTTCAAGATAAATGCGTACTTACTACACAGGTACAAACAAGTAACGAGTTTATCGTATTTATAGATCATAAAAATGTATTTATCGATTGACCAAATCTAAAAAATAACAACTTCAGACCTCTCCCAAAAATTTTCGTTTAACAGCCTAAAGTTATATCAAAAGATTTGCTTTCGCATTCGAAATTCTATTTACCCCGACAAAAAAGGAAATCTGCAAAAAAACCAACCTTCAAAATCCCAAAACTTTTGTTATTGCCAGAAACTCTTTTTCCAAACGTCCCTCGCACCAACTCCCACTTCCCCCGTCCACAAAATATATATATTTTCCCAAACTGAACTACTCATACCACTACTGTCGTCCCTGAAAACTTCAAAATTGCCACTTTCTATACGCGCAGAAACTTCCCCAGCGTGGTGCGGTGTGCGCGCGTTTCTCCGTCTCCACGGTTAAATCTGTCCGTCTCTCTGTCTCACTCGCACGCCCCGCGCGCGCTAACTCCTTCATGAATATGGATGCGCATGCCTAAGTCTTCGACGTGCGCGCACCTTTAATACAATACGAGCTGGCGTGTGTACGCTTGTGTGTATGCATGTATGTCTATACACGTGCAACGCGATATTCATATAACGTATCGTATGTACGTGAGAGGCTCGATGAATATGCATACCCCGCAGCTATATTTCGATATTTCAATAAAGACAATAAACAGCGAGGTGTGTGTGTGTGAGTGGAGGCGAGGAGGTTGCATGAGTATGGTTTTTTCTTTGTTCGAGGCGGGGGTTAGAAATAGATGGGTGAGTTTCACGTGAATTCGGTTTACGGTTTGCCGCAGGAATAAACGCCGCGTGAATAATGAATGAAAGTACTAGTGTGAATTGTTGTCAAGTGATGTTTCCGATCGGTACGTTTACAGCGTTGTTCACCAATCTTATAGCTTCTTGGACGATTGACGGCATGGGAAGCTTTTTTCTTTCGAAATCTCAGGGGATCCGAGTAGATATTCATAAGCTATCGTTAAATATAACAAATTAAAACTTACGTACTTTGAAGAATTAGTATAGGTTAACCATGATCATACTGCAACTCACCTGTAACAAAAAGAGAAAAATCGATTAAGAAACGCGCGATCACTTAGGTATAGTTAACAATGTACATAAATTTCCGCACCGTCTAATGCATAACCCGACTCGCTAATCAAAATACGCCCAAACTCGATAATAGATTTTCAATTAGGCTGATTCGAAAGTGAAACTCGGCTACACCGCAGACCAGTGTGTGTGTCTGCGCAAGCTTCGCGTATATGGATCTACCCGCCAAAAGTTCAGAGCGGTGAAACGAAGTTAATGGACCAACCGCTTCTATAAACTATCCACCACGATTCCAACATTGCGATTAAAACAAGCATCGTCCACCCCTCAGACGTAAACAGTGATAAACGACGCGTTCCACTTTCTAATAACCTAATGCGTAATCATCGCCAGTTGTTGATTTATGTATATACCTATCGCATAAAACTTTCATCGCCGCGCTGTTTGTCATACGACGAAAACTCGTCATCATGGTCGTGCGAAAATCGTCGCGAAATCCTCTTATACACAAAACTCCAAATATCGTTTGTTGAAGCGAGAGTGCGCGTAAACTTTGCAAAATGCATTTAGCCGTATGATTAAGAACAGTGGCAGAGTATGTTATGCAATTATTGCAAGTTGAGCGCATACCTCGTCCTCCCCGACGATTATTGTGGCCTTTTGGCCGCGGTTCAACTCGATACTGTATTAGCGCACCGCTAGGCGCATTAGTACCTGCTCGAGTGGAATCCGCTAACTTTCGCGACAAACAGTGCTTTTGTTTTCGAATGTAAAGAGGGATGGGGGATAAACAAGAAAAGAAATATATACGCTTAATCAAGACCGTTTGCGCATAGATTATAAGATTACAACTACAAGGGATTTTCCTTTTTATTAAGAATATGAAGTAAGTTTTAAAACACTATCTGTTCAGTTAACAACCTTTCTATTCTTTCACTCAACTATCAATTTCCCCAATTTTAATCAAATAAACTATATATCTTTCATAAAGCGCAGGGACACTCCATTATCCGAAAATTTTCCAAAATAAAACATCCCGCGTCGCATTACAAAATTATCCCCTCGGGCATTCATTAACTTTTTTTTTAATATTCTCAATACACTATTCATAGGGACTCGAAGAGAAGAAAAAAAACGGATAGAGCAAACTTTTCTCTCTCTCTCTCTTCATTCCCTCTCCCGTGAAATATATACAGGGAACGAGAGCTAGCGCGGGGCTTATAAAATGCGTTCGGCACGCCGTCCACGTTTCTGGCACGACGCCTAAAACCCGATTAACCTAAAAATTTCATAACGCTTCTCTTTTTTTTTTAATTTTGCGTCCGATAATGACCCCTTGCTCTGGCTCGCTCGCGCACACTTTATTTATGAAAACGTCAGCGACACGACCGTCCCCGCAGCCCGAAAAACAACGCTACGTTCAATGGACGCCACCGCCTGGTATATTTGTATAACGTGGGAGGGATAATTTTAAAGCGCGGAGATAAAGTCGTTTTTAATTATATTCCTGAATAAATGATTGTGCGTACGGATAAAGGGGAGCTTTTTTATTTTGATACAATATCGAATTTTACGTGATTTTCAAAAGAGTAGAATAGAAGAATAGAATAGAATAAAAATTTTATTTGCACATGACAAAAAGAATACAGGCAGTAAACATCGTGGTCTTATCACACGGATGTGCATACAGTTGATCAAAGTACATAATATCATCACAGAAATACATAATATTATCACAGAGTTCGAGATCGTAATATAATTCTACGTCTTCAAGAGAGCGTAGAAGAGTACGAATGTATATTTCGAATACTCTGTGGAAGCGAGTTCCAGAGACGCGCGCCTCGGGCTCGGAACGATTCCAGTCAGGTATCAGTTCTCGACCCTGGGACTATTATTTATCTTGGGGCCCTTCCTGACATTCGGGATTCGTGACTTACAAAAAGGGTTGAAAGGTATGACCGGTTGCCTCATAGAGAACACTGAACGCTTTGTAAAGTAGGACTCCCATGAAAAAATACTCCCTTCTCGCCTTCACATCCATCCATTCAAGCTTTTTTCTATACGGAATAATGTGCTTGTCCCTTCGTACATAATATCACCACAGACATACCATACACATGAATTCTGCAATCATTTCAGTCAAGATTGGTTGTGAGGCAATCTGATTCTCCTTCTAATTTCGTAACTACACTCTGATTACGTCCCGTAATGTATAACTTGACCCACAGGACTACGGACCTAGCGAAACCCATGGAGATCAGGTTACGGAGCAATTTAGAGGAAGAGACGGTGTCAAACGTTTTGCTAAAATGAAATAGTCATAGAATGATAAGATACTGTTTTTCGTTGTCGACACCAGCCCGAATATCTTCAGTCAGTCTCAGTAGTGCTATTTGCGTGGAATGGTGCTGACGAAAGCCTGTTTGGTGAGGGTCCAGGATGTTCTTTGTGTCTAAGTGCTCTGAGATTTCCTGATAAACTATTTTTCCCAGGACTTGAGAGAAAAAGCTCAAAATGAGCCCTCTTCCAAGCCCTGAAACAAATTCTACTAATGAGAGAGACATTCAATAAGGTGGCCAAATAATGGCCAATGACTGGCAACAACTTCGCGATGACGCTTTGGGAAATTCCGTCTTCTCCTTTTGCTTGAGACGAGAAATGGGCGACGGCTAGGACCACGTCCGAGAAAGTTACCTCATGAAAAGTGAAGCCATCATCACTAGCTTTCGTCAGAATGTCATCCAAATCTGTCTCAAGCTCATAATGAGAAACAGAAACCCCTGTGAAGTGCTTATTTAGCTCGTTCGGAGTGAAACCGTGTAGCTGATCGCTGGCTTTGGATAAAATCTCAAGTTTCTGAAGTTCACACCAAACATTTTTATTATTATCCAGAGTGTCAAAAAGTCTATTCTGAATAAAGGCCTCCTTAGCTTGAGGCGTTCGTTGCTCAGTCATTGTCGCGAGCGACTTAAACGCCCCCCTTAGTCCTTCATCTCAGGTGCGCTTGTATCTTCTATGCACTGCATCACGCTGCTGATACAGGTCCTTAAGGTCAGCGTCTACCCAAGGAGGGTGACCTTTTTTCATAGGTCTAAATTCCTTTAATGGCACGAGCTTATCTATAGCGGACATAATGTTCTGACTCAGATGTTCCAGCTGAAGGTCAACTCCACTACTGTGGCATGACATTGGCGATCAGCCACAAGAAACGAGGAGTGGCATAAGCTCCTCAGAATTGATGGATTTAAAGTCCCTGTATGAAAAGCTATTGAGGGTAGTAGGCTTAACGATTTGAAAATCCAGCTCTACGTCGATGATATTGTGACTGTTTGGAAAGGTGGGCATTAGATTGTTTACATTCAGCACTACGTTATCGTCGTCCGTATAAATTACATCAATCCATGTGTGAGAGTCCCCGACGTGGTTAGTTGGGTAAATTCGCCTTCTGACAGGTCCATACCATGTTTGCATTTCAATCCTTTCAATCCCCCATAACTATTCTGCAATCATAGTCCTTGGAGTTTTTCCTTAAGTTGGTAAAAATATGAGTCTTTGAGACTAGAGAAGGAAACATCCGGTGGGCTATAGACTACCGCTTCAAGCACCGGTGGTAGCTTGCCTCGCTGTACTCTACACCTTAAATATTCTGGAATACCAGGCTTCCCTTTGACCTGCGTTGATGATGAACAAAGTGCAAACATCTGTGCAACACGTCATCGATTTCATGCCCGAAACGCGTCTCAGCCACGCCGGTGGAGAGGTAAGAGTATCGTTAGGTTTACTTTTAATACAAATCTCTTCTCTCTCTCTCTCTCTCTCTCTCTCTCTCTCTCTCTCTCTCTCTCTCTCTCTCTCTCGCTCTTTATTCTACAGTATTTAACAATGAACCAGCAGTCTAGCCATTTATCAGAATTACTTTATCCCCCTGTATACAATAAAACCCGAAACATTCCATTCTCAAAAATACCCGTACAGAATCCCAAACAATACTGGGTATATAGAGAAGTACACCTTGAACGCGCGAAACAGCAACACCCACAACCCCGTGTTTTATCGCCATCTATTTCTATGTTAATTTTAAACCGCCCCCCGTGCCGTAAAAACCCATCGCTCTTAATCCTGAGTTGTAAAATCGTAAACCATTTTTATCTCCCATCCTCTCCCCGTCGTTAAACGGGTGACGAATCCCTCACTCACATTCTCCCCTACTTTTCGCGAAATAAATCATAAAACATTTTCGCCAACAACCTACATTCGATATATATACACCCGAAAAACCAGCACGCCGTTTTACAACTCGCGCGTAAATCAATTACACTCCCACGCTTGCACGCCGAAAAATCTCTCCTATATATACACAGTATATACATCCTCCAGCTGCAATTCGACACCGCTCGACGGCAGCGGCTCTCGTTTTCGGCAAACACGGATTTTCCCAGGCGTTAAGGGCCTGTCTCTCACGCTCTCTCGAGATATTAAATTTTCTCCTCTCCTCTCTTGCTTCTTCTCTTTTTTATTATTTCGCAGAGAGAGCGCAAGCGCGCGTATAGTCGTTAAAGCGACGGCTCGTTTTACGCGTCGAGGAGGAGGGAGATGATGCGGGGTGTGTGTGTGTGAGAGAGAGAGAGAGATATAGTGTCACGCCAGTGCACAAGCTACTTTTCAGGGCTCGGCGCGCGCGTTAGTGTGTTAATGGTGATGGCGCGCGCCGCAACCGAACGCGTCCTGGAAATCTTCTGAGTCATGCCTTGTTAGAGGTGTGCCAAGAGATGGAGTTATGAGGGGAGTATAAGGACTGATGGTTGGGCTTTCTTTGTTGCGATTTTTTTTATTTCTGAGAGAATGTCTAAATGCGTTTTTTATTACCATCACCTCTATATAGGACTGGATATTTTATTAGGATTTATGTGTTTTATGTTTTTTTTTCATTTTTTGGCTTTTTACGAATCGACAGGAGTTAAATTTAACGAATTTTTCAAGTTGTAACGTTGCACTTTTACCTTCCCAGTGCAACGCTGCAACTTATTTATATTGCAGGACCTGGAGGCTGACGCTCC
>UXGD01006184.1:0-12980 GCA_900474315.1 Torymus auratus
ATGTAATAGTTTGCGGTAATATAATAGTCAAAAAATTTGCTTAACAAGTGCTTAACGTGTAGTAAATACGCTTGATAAAATAATTTGGATCATCCTAAAAAAAAATTTTTTTTTAAATTTAATGTAATACACAATTTGTTAAAAATAATAAGTAACAATTGCAATAACAAGGCATTAAAAAATAAGACTGACTAAAAGAAGTTTTACACTTCATTTGAGCAACGCAGAATAAACGTAACGCAATATCATTGTGATTGTTTTTATGACAATCGTTAACGTTATAACTTCAGTAACTTTTGCCTCAAAATAAAGTAGGTAAAATATTATGCAAACAGCGCACGTAACTGATTTTAATAAATTTCGACAGCGAAAATGAGCATCACGAGTGCAACATTAATTTACATTATCATAATTTATCTCTGTATATAGTAGCACCTTCGCATACTTTTGAGAAGGTCAAATTAATAATAATAATGCACGTACTCGTGTACCTATAGCCTTTCCTTATTCGTTAAATTTTCTTTGTTTCCTTTTTTTATCAAACCATTTTACAAAATTTCTTTTTAAGATAAAAAAATTATTAAATAAATGACGTGTTAATAATACAATTAGTACATGAAAAATTCGATTAATATGCGTTAAACACTGTGAAGTAATGGGAACAAATATGAATCAGGGCAATGGCTGATTAGAAATATTTTAATAATTAAATTATACGGAGATAATCATTGAGTTCGTACTAATGAATGTATATTGAATTGCAGCAGAGTTGTATGAAAAGGGCTCATTAAATATACTAATGAAATAAAGAATTCAATAAATAAATGGCAATAATAAAGAACCAAAGAACCAAATACCAATAAAATAGTCGTATATATGTTTTCAGAAAAGCAATTAGACTTATTTGTTAATTAACAAGACCTTAATTATATTTATTTACTCATCGAGAACTACCATCATGTCGATTACCAAAACGTCGGCTAGCAGTTAAAAAGTGCTATTTTGTCTACTCACTGAAATTAGGCGCCATTCTGCCTGTTCAGTAAGCAAACAACCGTGAAAAACTTACCGTCCCGCGAATAGATTTTTTATCTGATTTTAAGTTGGCAACGTTTTTGAAATTAAGTTTATCATCTTATCAGATCTTTTACAAAATAGATTAAGGTGGCTTCCAATTTGAAAATTGATATAACAGGAAAAATGGTTAAATGGTTCTTAACATAACAGAAAAAATTTTTGTTAGAAAAATTTCTAATGTTGCAAAAGTAGATTTTGTCCACTAAAAAGAAATTCAATAAGAAATACTATTTTTTTTGTTTTTTATTCAATTTTAATTTTATTCCTTGTTTAATTTCAGGGGTAGATACCGATATAAAAATTGGAATAAAAAAATGCAAAGTTACCTCCCATTTTTTGCAGATTTGTCCCAGAATTTTACAAATAATTGGATATAACTTTTGCAGGTTTTGAAAATTTTCACATTTTGATATCGGTATCTCTCCCTGAAATGGGTGAAGGAATAAACTGAGGTCTTCCAAATTAAAATTTAATAAAAATCCAAAAAGATTAGTATTTTCTTATGGAATTTCATTTTAGTGGACAAAATCTACTTTTACAACATTGGAAAACTAACAAAAATTTGCTATGTTATTAAGAACACTTTTTCCTGTTATATCAGCTATTTGCTTGGAATGTGTAAATGAATCATTGCAAAAAATGTTCATATTGCTTTAGGTCTACTAGACCGCTCAAGCCACCTTAGCAGATTTTTATCTCATTTTAAATTGACTACTGCTCAAACGCGATCAGAATTTAAATATCCTCATTACTGATATTTTGACATCATCGTGTATTACAAACATTAAAACAAGACAATCAAGTGCATATCATTTAATTGGATTTACTTCTTTATAAAGTATTCTTTTTAAATATATATTAATTCGAATTTGAGACATTTTAGTAGTAATAATAATAATTTTTAAATACATTAATAATTTGTTCTTCATTAAATTTGATAAAAAATATTTGGCAATACTGCTATTCATTTTCTATTCTTACATCGATTATAATTCTTATAGAAGAAGAGAACTTTTGATAAAATGGTAAACTGAATATTTAAAAAATGTGCTATATAACTTAAAATTGAATAAATAAATTTACTTGAAACAATCGTGCTTAAAAAGATATCGTTCTAGATTCGCCATATACGATCATCAACCACTTGTCCGCGTTACACAGTACAGTAACAACAAAAATCAATGAAAAATATTTCATCAGTTTCCCTTATTACTTGCCCATGCATTTTCATTAAAATCAGCTTATGCAGATAATACCCGTAACAAATATATATTTTCTCCCGTCTATACAAGCAAACATGAAAGCATCAAGACCCACTGGTTATCCTGGTCGACGGAGAAGGCGGGCGCAAGGCCACAGTTCATCAAGGCGTTGTCCATGTTGGCGGTGGTGTTGGGCAGCGGTAGAACTAGCTGCGTTACATTGCCGCCGTGGCCCTGTACGCCGCAGGACTCGCTGTGGCCGTTCGCATACAGACGGCCGACGAAGGGCTCGTTCGTGCGCAGCTCGACCGTCAGCGTCGAGTTTGTGCAGCGCACGCTCACTGCGGAAGTAGTTTAACGTGTAGTACATATAATATGTAAACTTGAATGGCTCGTGTATATTGGTGAAATGAGGGGAGGCACTGGGGGTCGTTGGAGTTTCTGCGTGGAGTAGTATAAGGTTTGGTTGCAGGGAGAAATGAGAGTTGCTTTTGGAGGCGGTGCAATGGGTATATAGGATGTAGGAAAATGTGTCATTCAAATAGTGTGTGTGTATGTGTGTGTGTGTGTGTGTGAGAGAGAGAGAGCCCTGACCGCAAAAATTTATTAAATTCTGTTTGATCCAACTTGGGAATCGCATTTTTTAATCGGACCTCCTATATCCTTTTAACATAGGCCAAGTCGGAATCAAATAGGATTTAATACAATTTTTTCGGTCAGGGCGAGTTTGTTTTAGTGATCGATCTATATAGTGCACAAATATAAAGCTCTATTTTTGTAATTTTCCCGAATAAGCTTTGGAATATAACATATTTTGTTCCAAATATAAGTATGCGTTAATTTATTGATTTTAATATTGTGCTATTCAACAGCAATAGTCATAAAAAACTAAAACAAATGAAAATATAAAAAATAATAGCTTCGATGCTATATATAGCATTTGATCTTTACTCTATGTTGTGATAATATTATCTTACAAGATTGGCCAAGATTTAATAATATTGCCATAAGAAATTTTTTCAATTTTTCTTATTGTTTCTAAGTTTTTATTATTCTTATCAATTGATTCAATATTTTTGGAATATTCTTAAATGCATTAATTAAAGAAAAAAATTTTCATTATTCTTGTTTAAAAAATGATTTTCGCGTACGGAAGTATGGCCTCTTGACATAGTACCATCCGACAAATACTATCCAATATCCATCGTTCAATAAATACTACGAACAAAAAATCAATCAATATTTTAAACCCCAATCTTATCCCTCCACAATCATCGCCTTACTGTCTATGCAGGGCTCGCGTTCCTTGTAGAACGCGTTCGGCGTCGTGACCAGTGCGCTGACGCCGGCGCCAATTGTGTCTTCCGAGTGCAGATAGCAAGTGGGCACGTTGCTCGCCGAGTACTCGACCCCGTAAGCTCGACAGAGAAAGCCATCGTTGTTCGCGTCGCATCTCTGCTCGCACTGCTTCGCGTCGACGTTTGGGAGACTCAGGTCCGAGTACGGCAACGAGGTGTTGCGGTACTCGGCGTAAGAGCAGTAGTCCGTTCTCGCTGAAAAACAAAGAGAGATACGGGGATGGATTTTAGTGGTTCAATGCGGTTTTCGAGGGGATTATTTGAGTTTTATGTGGGAAAAGTTGCTGGAGATATGTATTTATATAAAGGTGCGATTTCTTTGTTGGGAATTTACTTTGTATAAGAGACTTCCGAACTGAAATAAACCGGGATTTATTCATTAACGACTGAGCAATTAAATTGATTCTTGAGTTATGTGTACGGATACGAATGATTTACGAAGAATAAGTTACATTTAATAACAATCCTTGCGAATGTCTGAACATGAAATATACGGCTTTTTTATGCGTTAAAAACATTTTTTTTATCTTGAAAGGTGTAAAATCGCTGAAAGACAGGCACGGCACGACGCGATAGAGAGAGTAATAGAACTTACAAATATTATGGCACTGATGCTCCAGATACTCGTCCCTGTACATAGAAGCCCGGTAAGCCTGGGGCTTCGTTCCTCTCTCGACTGTCAAAAGCGAGCAGCTTCCAACTCGGTCGCCGATCGTCAGGTCGCGGCTCGTGCGAAATTGAGCGGATTTACATTGATTTCCTGCAATAACGGAGAGTTATAAATAAAACATATTTTATTGGTTATTCGATTAATGAATTATTAGTTTTAATTATTTTACAGAACGTGAATAATCACTGCCATTCATAAATTATAATAAAAATTCAAACATTCTGTTGTTACTTTATCTACATAGTCAGAATACGGAATAAAGAAGAATTTTAAAAATCAGCTTTTCCTCGGAAGCAAGCGAAAGTCTTACATCTTGACACGAATAAGTGCCTCAAAGATACACGCGCGAGCTCTGATAAGATGTCGTGTATAATGTTTGAGGTAGACACGAGTCTACTTACACATGCACTTAGAGCATAGACACCGACGCAAAGGAGGCCGACCTAAATGTAACGGCAACATCATTTACGCAAACATACCTTGGTTGATGCAACTTTCGTAGCAGTTCGTTCGGTTCATGAGCTGCGGTAGGGTAACCGCTGCAGAATCGATTAGCACGGAACCCAGACTTCTCTCCACTTGCCACAGTCTATTGCTCAGGCAGGATTCGGGAACTGTGGCAAAAAAAAGTTAAGATAAAAGTAATTTTTAAATTTGGATTGAGAAGTTCATATTTATCTATTAGTCTCACCGTTCAGGCAGATCTGGTGATAGTAGGTTGCATTGGGCTCGGGCGCGAAATCCTCGCCGTCCGGCACGACGCTGAAGCAGACGCTCTTCTCGAGGTCGATCACGAACGCGCTGCAGTTCTGGCTCTTGCACCTGCCAATGATAATTACACGCAAATCATTATCCTCACTTAACGCGCTCATGCGCAATCATACTAGCGGGAGCTTTTTATGACGCAGTTTTTCCTCCCCGAGTTCGTCGGAAAAGAAATAATAACAGCGTTCGCACGCGCGAGCCTCTGGTTTTACAGCATGTGTGTTTGTAAAAACCGATGTAACACTGCAATGTGTGTTATCGGACGGAGGCCGTTACAATAGCGGTGGAAATGTATTTCTTCTTCTTTTTTTTTTCTAATTGGTGGATATATAGTCAAGGTAGGAATGTTGAGCGGGATTATGCGGCGTCGAGGAGAGTTTTTACAGGAAGCTTTTTGACGAGCGGAGGAGGGATTACATGCAGCGCGACGACCTTTTAGCGTTGCAAATTCATTTGAGTGATGACGAGGATTACTGCTATTCTAAAAATAGGTCGAAGCTTATTTGCAAGGCTCGGCTCGTGAAATTGATGGATTCATTACTTCATAAATACTTTGGGATGACGATTCATGGCTGGCACGTCAATTTTGCAAACAATTTTTTTAATTAAATTACGTAATGCGAGATTCTGTTTTCCTGTATTTTGCATGGAAATAAATCTGTTCCAAGAATTATTGTTCGATAGATCTCTGTTATGATTTAATATTGAGTTTTACTGTTTTCTTTTGTAGAAATTCTGGAAACAGAGACTTTAAAAGAGATGTTATATATTCTACAAACTTTGCTTCTTATAAATACCGAAGTGACTAATCTAGAAGAAAATTTCGGCAAGGCCACAAATATTATTCATTCGTCTTTTCACCTCCAGTAGCGTTTACAAATCTCATGTAAATATAAATACTCTCAAAAGGAACAATAATCCTTTGTCACCTACAGCTTTCGCCTTCATAACAAGAACCCGCCATGACTAACCCAACTACCGAATATACCGCCACAAAAGGCCCATAATATCGATTTTGCAATATTCTCTTACCTCTTGAAACAGGTGGAGACGATACCCTGAGAATCGACACCCGAGTGGAGCAACGCCGTCGACTTGACGTACTCCGGCCGCATTCCTCGGACCTTCTCCCACGTCGTGTTCCCGCCAGCGCTGCATTCGCCTGCAATTCGCCAATGCGATTAATTGACTTGCACCAGTCGAAAGAGCGGTATTCAAAGTGAATTTACGAATTCGAGCGAGAATTTATGCGGTATGGTGCGAGAGAGCGAGCTTTGCGCTGGCGCGTGTAAAATTTAATTTCAATGTGAATTGGAGCGCGTGCGAGTTTTGCTTACCGAGGGTAAATTTTATATAAAATTGATAATTTGTGATCGTTGTAAATAAAATTTTAATTAAAGAGAGATTCAATTTAATAAGGGAGTCTATCTTAAAATTTTATCTGAGATCGAAATCATGTACATGAAATTTTGGGTATATTTTCACGTTTTTATATATATGCGAAATGATAACTATAACTTGGTCTTAACCTACTTTAGAGCAAAATAAGTTTATCTAGTAGGGCGCTATTACCCATAATTATACTTCATTACAGCAAATTATATATACGGATAAGGTCAGGATTTTACCTTTGATAAAAGCTTTTGATAAAAGCCACGTCAAAGTGCCGCTTTACTAGACAAAGTCAATAGATATAACACGCTTAATTATTCGCCATATTGCGCGAAAGTTATTATATTGCGGTTAATCAACTTCGATGCAAATTTAATTTTCAGATAATTTTCTGATGCATTAATTCAGAGAATATGTAGAAGGGTATATAGATATGACTAAAATGAGAAATAAATTACGTGTACAGCAATATATTAATATTATGTAGAAGGTCAGAATGTAAATAATTGAGATTACTTATTAACGAAAATTCAATATATTTGAAAGCGAAATAGCAAAAAATCTGTCGCCAATAAATACTTAATTTATAGTAATTTAATGTACTCATTACAAATGATAAAGTTCACTACATTCAATAATGGATAATCACAACTAAATCAGTAGATTTTTCACGATCCCTTATCGCTACTACAGTGTCACTCTGACGCATGCATTTCAAGAACGAAAAATTCCATTCTAAAATCCGCTTCCACGTTCTACATATATATATGTATATTATATACGCTAAAACATTTAAAGCTTTATAAGAATGGACCAAACGTAAACTCACCCTTCACAGCCACTACCGCAGCCATCACGACCACGAGCACCGCCAGCCCCATCATCTTCCTCATCTCCTCAGCAATCATCGTCACCCACTCTTTCACTTTCTCTCTGTATCACGATCGTCGTCTCCGGCCGGCGCGACTCCTCCTCGCGCACCTCATGCCTTACGTAACGAAAAATCACCCGAAGACAGAGCTGCGGCTCCGAAACGCGCGGTTGGTGAAAAAAGGGCCGGAAACCGAGTCATCCGGCGAGTCTCTCCGCGATTTGCATGTCAATCGCTGCGGCGGCGCTCGGGGCGAGAGTTTTGTTTTTCCTGCGGACTGCGCGTGTTTTGCGCGAGGATGACGATGGCGATGACGAAGATGAGTTCTGGAAGCTTGCGAGAGGTCGCCGATTGTTTTTTAACTCGGAAGACGACGGTGACGTTTCAATGCCGATAGGTGAAGAGCTGCGAGAAGTTTTTCTTGGCGAGTCTGCGGGGACAAAAAGTTCGTTCTTGAAATGTATATGTGGACATTTTTATGTTATAATATCGATTTTAACGTTATGGTTTTGTATAATAATGTTTATAAATTTGTTGCATAAAAGAATAAAATGATTTCTGAACGTATATTATAACCAATCAATATTGCTTTTGAAATCAATTAAAATTGATACGCTAAAATTTTTATCATTTTTTAATTCAAATCTAATCACTTACAGTAGACCCCTCCGTCCAAATACAAACGTACTATCCACCGATATAGCTATACCGATCCCCCCGCTTTCACCTTTTTCACCAACCGCACAAAATTTCCAAAAATCAGTGTACTCCCGACCTCATCAACCACCAACTATACAAAAATTCACTTTCCTGTTATCCAAACGAGAGCAACGCGCGTGGTATACACTTATATACAGTATATTATACACTTGCACAGCCGTGGCGGCGCTCGAACGAAATGAAAAGTGATTACTGCGCGCGCGCACGCGGCAGCCGAGAGCGACTGGGGCCCCACCGGCGCGCGCAAAAGCAAAAGTCCTATACATATGTAACACACACACCCACAGTCGTGCTTACATTATACACCTATACGCGGCCACCTGCATTGTCGCTTTAAAAGCGAGGAGCCACTCGAACATGACACATCGGCACACTTCCGTCCCGCGTGCAGTGCAACCTGTGCGAGAGTGGTAGTATATAGTGACGCGAGCGAGGTGTTTCCCATAGAGCGCATGTTATAGTGTTTGCAGGCCGGGTGAGTATACGTATGTAGAGATAATGGGGCTTTGACGCGTGTGCTCGCTCGTTTAGCGCCGATTGCCGGTGGTTTTTCTTTTTTATTGTTCCTCGTGGGATTTCGGTTTCGCTGGTTGACGGTCCGGCGTGTAGGTGAACTGATTAGGGAGGAGGAGCTTTGAAGAGCTTTAAATTTTGGATCAACGGGGCTGCAGTCGTTTTTTAAGCTATTTTTGCACGTGTGGCTTAGTGTGAGATGGTGTGCGGCTTTCCCGGAAAAGTTTTACGGTCGCGGTGGAAGACCGGATTTAGATGATTTAGGGTTCGGGTTACTAGAATCGCGCGCCTCTAAGCCTTGTGTAATGAACCAGACTTTAAATTTATTCGGAATTCCAACGTGGTAATGTATTCTTTGCTGCGTTGTATTTAATTAAGTATTTAGTACGATTGCCAAGAAAATAATTGTTTTATTATTTTTTAGGAAAATTTCAATGGGAATGGTAAAATTTTTATTTATGTAGTTAGTTCAGTGATATATTTAAGGAAAATAAGACTTATTTTGAAAACTGCCATATCATTAGAGTTGAATTGCGAGTTTCGCAGTTTTGAGAGTGGAGGGTATACCCTCGAGAGTCTCATTGAGCTCTGACTTGATATATATACACACAGAAACTCTCACTACTTGTTGATTATAATCACATAAAAATCTGCCTTTTATACAAAACACCTGTTCAAGTAATTTATGATGATGTAAAGAAAATTGAGTTTTTCGTTATTTTTGCAAGACATCTAACGTTTTTAGACAATTTGTAAATAAGACTCGCAATTAATTCATCTTGATTTAAATTTTATAACAAAATTAACAACCACAGTGCATCTTTGTTTTACACTTTTGATTCACAGTAGACTACCACTATGCCGATTTACAAAAACACCTATATATACATACCCAAATCCTTATTAAAAAAAGTAAAAAAAATGAAGCGCAACACGGAGGCTCACCTTATCACCCGTCACCCCGAACTGTCAATCACTCAAACTAGTCCACGCACTCTCTCCTCTGTATGTACAACTTCGCAAGCTCAATAACCCAAACTGCCGACGAAACCTCAGCTGTGCCGCGTGTACACCGCGCGCAGCTGCAGTGCAAGCTGGGACACACACATACACACGGCGCGCAACTCAAAGCGACTCTGCGAGACGATCGCGCGCGCGCCGCCGCCTAAGTATACATACACATGGTAATATAAGTACACACGTGTGTATTACGCGGACACAGACGAACGATTCACGCGTGACACGAATCCGCCTCTGTCGCCGCGCACACCGGCAATGTTACACTCGATAAACCGCGCGAGCCCGCGAGTATGTAATTGTTGCCTACTACTTACTCGTTTTTCCTTTTTTTTCGTAACTCTCGCGCGCATGCGGGCGAAGGAAACGACGAATTTCATATATTGATGAGGGGGGGATATAGAGGAGGATGGGTTTCTCGTTGACGTCGAGGCGGTTTATTAGGGGGAGAGACGACGGATGCGAGGTTTGAGGGACGAAGAAGTGCCAATTTAAAGTGTTTTCGACACTCTTGAGCAAGAGTATGAATGTGAGTCGAGGATGACGAGGTTGAAGTGGTGCTTTTGGAAATAGATTTTTTTATCTCTTTGGGGTACTGGGGTTTTGTGGTGTTTATGTGTGACGAATCTCAATTAGTTGTTCAAATGTAACGAATGAAAACACAGCATTGTGTAGGGATGAAGTTTGAATAATTTATCGTGATTAATTTTATATTGAAATAAAAGAGAGAAAAGCTTAATAAAATATTATGTGAATATATACATCAATTAGATCGAAAAGGTAAGGTAATTATAATATACGCAAATGTATTAATATAAGCAAATACTTAATTTTATTTTATTTGACAGAAAGAAATGCGATGAAATATCTATAAATATTAGAGCGTCGCATATTGATATTGAGTAATTTATAATAATTATCGATTCTGTTATGAAAAATAAGTAGTTTTTAACTGACAAGGTTTGAAACTCACGATTTTTTTTGCAATTTCGCAGATTGATAATTACGACTTTGGAGAAAAATAATTTCAGGGGAGTATATGATCGAACTTGCTTAATTTGTTTCGCCAGATTTTGGATTGCCGTAAGAAGTTTTGAGGGTCATTAACCGCGTATCTGTAATTATCTTCTCATTATTTGCGTTGGCAATCGTTTACCTTCAATTGAACGTTATTTTTTTTACTTACCAATTCATTTCCGTTATTACGTGTATATGTATATACGAATAATCATAAAGTGTGCCCAATCCGATGTTTGTCGTAGAAACGAAAGCAAAATTCGTTTATGACATATGTAGGTATCTTTTATATTCAATTTCACCACAGCATAATTAATCTTAGAACGTTGAAAAACAATAATTCTGTTATTACCATTCAGAACTATAATAATTAACAGTCAATTGCGGCTAGACTCGACCGCGCTGTCATAAAAACGAAGACGTTTTCACTGCAACGATAAAAACGAGCGATATATATTTTTAACGTCGCATGCAATACGCAGAAAAAGCCTTATTCATAAGTCGATTTCACGGCTTTTAAGCGCCGAGAAACTCAAGCTTGCCTCTCCTATATACATACTACGGATCATTTTGTTATACCTGCATATAATATATGTTTTAACCGCGTACAATGAATTGGGCAAGAGGATTTTAGCGCCACGCGCGGCGGTCATATGCGGGCGCAGAAGACTTTCGACAGCGGCTTTTCCCAAATGCATAATAGCGCGACGGCTGATAAGTAGTAAATATACGAGCTAGAGCGGCTTTTTTCAATGGCTGAAGTGTATAGCAGATGTGGGCGTAGAAATTGTTGAAACAACTGCAAGGTTTAGGCGACGAAACTCTGTTTCGATAAGGCGCTTGTGACTTATATGATGCGCGTGCGCCCGAATAATTCGTCGCCGGAAAGTTTTCTTCGCACTTATTGAGTTGTAGAAGAGATAAGTCGATTGACATCAATTCGTCCTGTATCTGTAATAGTTTTGGAATAAAGCAAGATGAGAAAGGAAGTTTAACGCTGTAGGTTGAGTTTCGCAAGAGCGATAAGTTTTGCAGCTCTTCGTCAGTGTTCTGTATGTATGCGCTAAATGGTTCTGTGTTATGTAAGGCGTAATCATATTTTTTCTAGTTTTACGGTTTTTGTCTTTGTTAACGTATATGAGTTTTACTTTTGCATTGGAATTGCTATTTTGTTTTCATTGTCCAGCTGAAATTGCGTTGTACTGAAAAGGCGTATTGGTGAGACATTAATATAACTACACTATATTATATTATGTTTTGGTAAAATGCATCGACGTTAAAAGATAGGGACGATGAAAGGATTGAAATTTGTAATAAAGGTGTATTATAATTTTAATTTAGGCCTTTTTATGAAATATTAATATATTTATCTGAATGACTAAGAATAGTCTAATAAAATTACTGTCCATACCGATTTTTGTTAGAAAATGTTCAGTTACAATGTCATATAAGCTATAAATTAAGAATAAATTAAGAATACACAGTTTGTTTTATTATTCTATAATGCATAGGTCCAACAACATAGCTAAACCTCAACTTTCTACATTTCCAATTTCCCCATACGCATACAATAAAAACGATTACAGCGATGATTCTGGTATACATAGGAATCTGCACCCGCACCGGCATGAGCTATACAAAAATCGCCGCACCACAACCATCATAGGACGACAAATCATCGTACGCGAGATTAGACAACATCAGAAGATACCAACACCAGAGGAAGGAAGGAAGTACTTTCTAATTAAGGGATTTGGGTTTCGAGGCTCAAGGCCGACGCTTGCACAATGCACGCACATACATATAAACGCGCGCGAGCGCATATTTCGCCCTTGCGCGACATAATCGCAGCCGGTGGCGTCTTTTGTTCCCTCCTCGCTGCACATCACGTGCGATTCCCGTACACACATATTGTATAGGTATATAAACCTAGTGTACGTTGTGCGTGCAACGTTCCGCACACCTTGACATTCTGCCACGCTATCACGGCGCGGAGAAACGTATCGCCTTTGCGAATCTCGGCGCGCATGACGCGCCGATCCGCAGCGAGCGCGCGGCGAGTTAGGAGTGTGTATAACAAGTTGTACGATGACCATCCGCGCGTGTTTTTGTCGGAGATGTCGAGCGTCGTTTAGGCCGAGAGATATATATATAATGCCGACACGATCGTACTGGAAAATATTTTTTGTTCCTTTGTTCCGGGAAAATTTGCGGCAGCTTTGTTCGTGATTAGAGGTGTGGATGGTATATGAGCTATTCTCAAATTTATTTCCCTTTTATGTCTTCAAAAAAACGAAAAATTTTTTTTTAAGGCACACTCATGGGACAAGGTTTTTCTTGTTTTTTGAGCTTTACTAAATAAGAAAAAAAATATGTGC
>UXGD01006185.1:0-12975 GCA_900474315.1 Torymus auratus
TCGGCTCGGGTGGCAATTTACACGAGATATGGACTGTCCAAGTTTTTTCCTCCCTAGGTGCGTAATATACTATTTTTGCCTAGTGGGCCGAAAGTACCACTTTCGCTCCCGGCACCCAATCGCAAATGTTGTATTTTCGGTATCACTAGACAAAAAAATCGTATACTAACCATGGGAGCAAATAAAGAATGCACCCGATCGCATGTTAGTCACCCTCGCCTTTACTTTTGCTCCCTAGGTGTGTAATATACTATTAAGAATCTTTGCCTTGGCTCATTTTATTCAAAATAAGTTATATTTACAATATATTTTAATTATTTTATCGTTATAATATTTATTATCAGATTTTTACGTAATTTTGGCCAGAAAGGCCTATAGATGTAAGACCGCGTTAACGAAGTATACAAAGTGGAGATAAAAAATATAGTTTTTTAATGCAACTTTTTTTTTAATTTTGAAGTATCTGGCGTATGTGAGTACGGTTGCTGGTGGTAGCAGCCGACGGCGAGTAACAGCGCGGAGCTGACGAGCTGGTGATCGCCGTGGATCGGCACAGTCTCATGCTCGCGTTTGCTATCTGCTGTGTCGATATCATCGGCAATTCCACCTCGATCGATAGCGCGATAACCTTCAAATTCGCTCCAAAAATCGAAATATAAGAAGTTATCAAAATATAAGAAGATACTTTTTAATAAACGAGAAAAGATTAAATTTACAAATTTTGATTTACAATCATTCGGAACAGAAAAAAAAGCGCGCAAATTTCCATTCCCTTCAACTATAGTATAGTGCTAAATCATTCCCTTAAATGGCTTTCCGACCCCTTCCCCTATTACTTTCCAAAAAAAAAAAAAATGCTGGAACGGACGGATGAAGCAATAGTGCGTTTCTACTCCCACAAAAGCGGCGGCAATGTCGGTGACGTGGGGCATGTGGCGAATCCGTGCGGATACTGAGTCGTTTCGCGTTTAACGACGCTCAATCGCAAACCGGTTCGCTCGCCCATATACCGATCCTCATAAAGATTAGCGTGCCTACGTGCGTCCCTTATCGAGGGCCTCCGCGCTGCACTATGTCTATTGTCGCGGGGCCGACTTTCCGAAACGACTGTACGCGCCGCTCGAGATCGAGTTAAAAAGGGAGGAGGTGTGGGGATGAATTCTGGAAGGGGAAGGCTCATTTTATTCAGGGAGTGAATGGGTATTTTAGTGGTGCACAGATTGTGGTCGATCCAAAAATTGGTTGGTGGGGTGATTGGGATTAGAGGTTGAGTTGGAGATGGGACTGGCCGTAAAGGCTTGTTTAGAAACTCGGCCGGATAAAATTTAGCTTTGTTCCTTACTACTGAAATTCATTTAGTTAAAATATATCTTAATTTCGTTTAATCAATTTAAGTGACCAAAAAAATGATTAGATAATTATTAACATTGTAAGGATAGTTAGTGTAACTTTATTACTTTCTATCCTAATTAGTAAGATTCCTATAAACTGCCGTGTATAAATCACTAATTTCAATAATTTTTTTCTCAAAAAATAGGTCGGCACCCTATACTTTAAAAAATAGAGAAAAATTCTTCAGATTTTGATTCATTTTCCTTTCAAGGTTACTTTTTGTAATGATATGTAATATTTTGATACTATATATGTACATTACTCTAGAATTAATAAATAAGGAGCACGCTAGAATTTTGTTACTTTCGAAATTCACTTTACGATATAATAGCTGTATTCAACGCGTTTCGCGCATATTATTTATTTATTTATTTATTTATTTTTTTTTTTTTGAGATTATGAACATGATTAAATTAGTTAGTTTCAATTTAAAAGTTCTTTTAAATTAGTTTAAATTATACGATCATAACGTAAGCTTGATAAATAAAATAATGAAATTTTTCTTATACTCATTTTAATTATTCAGTTTTAAATACTCAAACTCAAGAATTCAATCTTCAAAATTCAATTATATAAGATAACTACAACCAATCAAAACAGTCTTATTGTGATGGCAGATTTCATTCATCACTTTTTAAAGAGAGGATTAGAGAACTACATTAAATAGCTTGTATAAAACTTTTCCATAAAGCTTCTTTCAGTAAACTACTTCGATGGAATCCAATCGATCGCCCTCAATATTACCCGAAAAGTACACATCTATATAAAATAACGAGCCTTTGTCTGTATTATTCGGTTTGCCCGAAATCAAACTTGACAATTGTCTCGAAACTTGCGCGCGCGTGCTTGCATTGTATTTTCCCCGAAATTACGTAAGTGCAAGTGAAAGTTCCATTGAAACGAGCCGCGGTTGCCTGCGCCTGCGCACATTGAAACGATGGAGTGTCAGAAGCAGTTTTGCACCTCGAGCGCACGCGCGCGTTTGCTATTGCGCCTTTCGCGAAACACGGGTGATTATTGTTACTCGAAATTTAGTAAGGACGGGGTCGGAAGGGAACGCGTAATTAGGACAGCAACTGGGACGGGGCTGCAAGTAATACAGAAATAAATTGGGAGACAACGAATTGCTCCTTTGCGCCGCGCGTTTACTTTGCCAAGTTTCGGCGAGTGTCTTGGAAGCGTAGTGGCGAATCGAGTTAAATTTTCGTTGATGAATTATGAGGGCGTGAATCGCTTCCTTTCCTCCGGAAGGCTTTGTCCAAAGTTTTGCACGGCGTCTGTTTCCAGAGGCTTGTGTTGTAAAGTTAATTATTTTCTAATTTAATTACATGAAATTTATTTTTTTCTACATAATTAGGTTATCTCGCTTGTGCGCGAGGTACATCGGTGAAGGGATCGAGAACGTGGCGTGCGTTGCAAGGCTTAAAGGCACAGCTTTGAGGCTGTAAAGAAACGCTATTATATTTTACTCATTGTATCACGATGCGTTCTTTTATTGTAAGACTCGATCGGTAACAGCTAATGCGATGAACGAAAGCGTTATCGACACTGCTCGAAAATGGCGCCACTATAGCAAGCTCCTGCGGGAATGGCGCGAGAGAAGACGTGCTCGTCTGACCACTTTAACTCTGTCTCTGTTTTTCTTTCAACTCGTTTAACTTGTTACACAAATGTTTTATACTTTAATTAAATACTAGTTTTTGAACATAACAACCAGACTTTTTAATTGTTTTAACGACCTTTTATCTGAGAGTTGCAACATTTCTGGCGACCGTGACAGGACACTTCTTCTCGTTGCAGTGTCGCGGATAAAAGTGCTTAAGAAAAAGTGATTGTAAGAAACAGTCAAGATGTACAAATTCAAGAAATCGCGATCCATTCATCGAGCATCGTTTACTAGAGCATTCACGGCTTTGCAAACTGAATTGGCTTTGAAACTCACATCAGGCAACGGGTTTGGCACCCTCCTCACATCCAATCCAGCCAACTCTGATTGACAAAGTGCGAGTTTACCAGGACCAAACTCGCATTCCTTGCTATCTCGCTCAGCGATGGCATCTTTTCACCGAAATGATGCTTTGCTTCACCTCTCCTCGCGTAGTATCAATATAACACCTTGATTCCTACGTAATAAACGGTATTGCATATCCTCTGCAGAAGGTCGATGTGTGAGGGGTTGCCAGATGTTGTGCCCGGGATATACGAAGGATTGTCGGGAGTACCGGCACGGTCAGCGAGCCAGGTGGACAAGGTGGAGATGCGCAGCAGTTAATACGTCGCGTTAAATTTGCAAAGAAGCCAAAGAAACGGTCCGTGTTGAACGTCTCCGTGATCACCAGGTCGTAGCGATTGTTGGAGGTGAGCAGCTTCTGAACTGCTGAGTGCAGATTTGATTGATTTTTGCCTTTGCGAAAAAAGTCTGTTTGGAATTGATTGAGCGTACTTCTAAAATCGAATTTATCAAATGAAAAATGAAATAATTAGAATTCAATAATAAAATGCCTCTGCTATTTGGCATATATATTAAAACAAAATAATCATTAAGGTGAATTATTTTGGAACTTGTACTCAGAATCAATGTATTTTATATCAAATAACATAATAAGATTTCACTAAAGAATGAAGCGCATACGCGGTAGTTCTCTACTAGCTACACTAGTCAAAATGAGTCACACATCTTAATTTATGTTTATTTACGAGGTACAAGTAATTAAACAGGCTGCTTAAATAAACTTCCACCAAATAACGATTATACGTTCAAACTAAACAATTCTAATTCTATTAAGTCAAAAAATTTCATCCAGTTCTCGTCGTCAATAACTCAAATATTATGAGCCAAAGGGCGAAAAAGTATGACTTCCCATAAGAGCCCGTGTTAAATCACAAAAACTTGAAACATTGATTTCTCGCTTCAGAAGCTGTAAACCAGTCTGAGATTTGAACTAAACCGTTTTTATATTCTAATTTGCCACTGTGTAAAGTTTTATCTCATTATTGTCTTTAATAGTCGAATTAAGTAGATGGAATCCTCTCTCTCTCTCTCTATATCTATGCGCACCGACTTCTGACATCAAATCTGTTGAAGTTTTCTGACAATTTCAAACTTTAGAACTGCTATAGTTCATTAAATGAAACTCTAATATTTATTTACCGAAATCTTCCACAGGCAGCAGGGCTGAGAGTTGCTCAGGACATTGATTGGCGAAATAGTGCTCGGCGCCTCCGGAGAAAATTTTCGCAAGATAAACTTGCAAAGTAAGCGACCGCCTCGTTAACGCCGCGCAGCCTGAAACAGTGCAATCGCTTAGCAATGACAGCCCCGCTGTTTGTTTCTCCTTCTCCGCCTCTTCCGTCGCCCTCTTCGGTTCCGAGGGCAACAATTTGCACCGTTTGCGCCTTGCGCGAGCGCGCGCGTGTGCGCAAGTCAGCAAGATTCCCTGCCGTTATCAGGACTGGCTGCGATTGCAGAAGGGGGAGGTAGAGAAGCAGTACGGCAGCCGCCTGTTGATTTAATCCGGTAATTTAATCGCCTGATTTGCACCTCCGATCCCCGCGCTCGTCCTCGCATTTGCGCGCTTGCTCTCCCGACGACAAAGACGACGACGGCGCCCACGAAGACGACGGGTGCGCGACGGTGTGATTAAAGACGCTGCTGCTGCCGCTGCCAAATCAACCAATTAAATTAAGGGTAGCCTGTCCTGCCTAATTGCCTTAACGACTGAGCTGCCGCCATCGCGATTCCGCGCTCCATTTCATAACTGCTCAATCATCACCTCGTGGTAGGCCGCTTCTGTCAATTATAAACTGACGCATATTAAGTTTTTAATCAGAAACTCCCGAATTCCTCTCAAATTGCCATTGAAAAATCCGTTTGACTTGCGTTGCCGTGTGCGACGTAATGATGCGGTCGCGAGTCAACAGGTTGCATTTTACTCAGAAGCCCATTAGAGCATTGCGAAATGCAAACTCTTTGTGTGTGCATTCGAGTAATTTAAAATGTATGAACCAACTCCGTATGGTCTATGAAGTTGCTGAAAAAATATTTGCATGCAAAATATTCTTGAGAGTTGGAAAGGGAAGAGCAATTAAGAGCATTTTAATTATAAGAGAACAGTCGTTAGAGAAGAGAAGAGGGCGAATTAATGAGCGATAAAGATAGAGCGAGATCTCAGAAATAATAGAAATGTATAAGGTAGGGCGGAGCGGAGTAGGTAAAATAAACTAAAACTTGGTCGAGATGAAAAGAAGCCAAGTGCAAATGTAGTCCAAGTGAATTGGCGTAAGACGACTCGCTAATGAGACGTAACAAGACGCTGCTGCGGGAGAAGCTGAAAGTTGGGAGGCAGGCTCGGCGAACCTCGTCGCCTTTCAATTTCCAGAGCTTTGATATAATTAACCGAATCATCCGAGTTAATTAGCGCGCCAGCCAAAAGAGAGCTGGATCCAGCTCTGATGAGAGCTTCTCCTTTATCCGGCCTACTTGGTTGGATCTTGCCGAAAATAGACTCGTCAGATCGACGATATCTCCACTCTGTGACGGAGGCGCTGACAATATCCACGGTTTAAAATGGTTAATATTTCAATGTTTCCACGCAGCCCGTGTCATCGGGCCGCGTTTTACGAGGTGCGCTTATACGTGCACTTGTTTTACGCGGCCGGTAATTCTATGTGCCTGCGTCCTCGGCGACGTGTCCGCAAGGCGTAAAGGGATCCCTGACAATGGCCGAGGCAGGGACTATCGGCCGCGTGCGTCGCGCTTCACTGAGCTCGGGATATTGCGAGCGCCGTTGATGATGCAGCGTCTCGGGCAGCTCTAGTCGTGGCACAACCCCCTCTTAATGTCTGCCGGGCTGGCCTCTGCCGAAATCAGTCGTACAAGTAAGTATTAGCCGCCGCGCCTTTATTGCTTTCCGCCCGGATTTTTCCCCCTTGAGCCGCGGCGCAATAAGTTTTTCGCTTTTATTGAAAAGTGCAGGCCAGCTCGGTTGGGGGCTTTATTAATTTGCAGCCGCTGGTGACATTAAGTAGGCGACATTAAGTAACGCGGGGAGGTCGACGAGTTCCGCTCGGCGGGGCCGGGGCCAAAGCAACTACTCGGCTGCCCATACGTCATTACTAGTCTAAATTACAGCCAGGTAGGAGAGATTCTCGAGGCGCTCATTTAGCTGCGACTAGAGGGAGCCGAAGTGGGTGTATGACGCGGGGAAGTGCCTCGGGCGAGCGCGGCAGAGACGAGTGAGCTCGCGGTGGCTGCCGCGACTTTGACGGGGCGTCGCGCGGCAATCGCCATCTCGAGTCAGCGACTCGAGGCACTTTGCGACTTTGGTAAACGCACGAAGAGCTGGCAAACGCAGTCAGACTCGGAGCTCGAAATTACCCGCGGCCCCCGCTCCCCATTTCTCGCCTCGCCTTTTCTTACCTTCCTTTCTTTGCTTTCGCCGCGCAGCCGCCCCCGCCTTATTGAAAGCGCCTTCTCTTTATTTTTCTCTCGTGCTTTCGCCGTAAAGAGCGTTTTCGAATGCAAGCTAAGCCCTCTGATGAAATTTACGCACTCTTATTTCACCTGACCCAGTTAGATAGAGAGCTAAGCTCTACTACTTTCTGCCGTGCACTCACTTCTGCTCCAAAACAGCTTCACTTGCGCCCCAATCGTTTTCCAACATTTTCATCGATGATAAAAATTAATATAATTCAATACTTATATTCAAGTTTTGCATTTGCACCGGTTTCATTTTGCATCGCGTCTCTTCGCTGCGCCCCTGCTTGTGCAAATAATGCGACTTACACATGGTTCTCACAGCTGGAACTTCGAAGCCAACATATGAAAGTCGTGAACACGGCTTGACCTACGCTTGGGCTCCTCATAAAACTCTCTTGCACTATATATGTTGGTAATATGAGAGTTTCATTTGCCATAACTTAGGGACGGCACGTAGCGTATGTGAAACTAGAATTACATCTTTTACGCCAACCAAACTTGCAAAATAAACTTTATTATTTTTTCTACATTAAAGATTTCAATAACAAAAATAACTTGATAAACAACGGCCTAAAATACTTTTTTCTTCTTCGTTAATCCATAGAGCTTTAAAAGGCAATATTTAGAAAATATATCGGGAAACCCTGCTAAATTGCAATGCAGTACAGACGACATATAAGTAAACGATAATTAACCTTTTCATACCTATGTAATTAGCGTAAGACAATTCAAAATACTTTGAGGTGTAAATGAATGTATGCGATTAAAAACTAAATATAGTTTTATTCTTTTTCTCAGTCGCAGGCACTTTGTCCAAGACAATACATATGAGCTATAATTAGAAAAATCCCTTTCTAAAATTTAATCATATTTCATTTATGCTCCGAGTTTAGTCAGTATTAAAAATAATGTTGATATTCTATACGTATATTCATAAATTTGGTCTTTTACGGTAGTAGCGCTGTAGAAGTAACTGAACCTCATTATCTCTCACTCCTTCATATATTTTAGTATAATATTAGTTCCATACCGTATAATTGGGTGAAGCTAACTCTTCAAAGTATTTTAAGACGAAGCTGCGTTTCATTTTGTCTGGTCAATACACTTCAACATTCAGTGAAAAATACATCATGGCCGGCGGAAAAGAATCGAATTTTTCGTTGACATTCACAGCTGAGTCTTGAGCCTCCGCATAATTCACAAAGCAATGCCTTACTGCTCGTGGGAAAACTTGGCTAACCCCTGCGCGTATTTCTGAAATTCCGCCATCTCTAACTCGTGCGCAGTGTTTCAGCACACATATACAGCCCAATCTCCTATCAAGAAACACAGCTCAGGAGGACTTGGGTGGAAACTTGTCTACTTCTCTCCACTTAGCCCTGTTCACATAGACGACTGCGTGAGTTCCTCTCCCTCGTTGTCGCGCTCGCACACTGCACAGTTATCGAGTCCGACTGCAGCACTATATAGCGCGCCGCAGCATGGTAGAAGCTGAACTTCCACGAAAGGGGGGGGGGGGAGAGAAAATTGCGCGTGGCGTCTATATAAGTTTCGCGCTGCAACGCGGATTTACGGAAAACGGCCGCGCTAGGTAGCTCGCGACTAATTTGCCGAGTTATTACCTGGTGCTCGCGCTCTCGTCGGTTCCACGTGTGCGTATACATGCGGCAATGCAAGCGCAGGCTGTTATACTTTCCCCGTGAAGTTGCCTCGTAAAGAAGGCGCGGGCCTTGTCTTTCTTAGCCATTAGCCTTGTTATTGCTTCAGCTTCTCGCTACCGCCCCCTGCCGTTAGATTATTTTACTTGACTGCTCCCTGCCACGTTACCCACCACACTAATTGCACCTTATTCAATTTCTAACTGCGAGCCAAGTTTTGCTACGAGTTTAACCTCTCTGTCCTGCCTCTGTAGGCATTTATTCGAACGGTTCAATTTCTCATTATAAGAAAGTCAATGGCGAAAAGTTAACAGAAGGCCGTAGGCTGGCAGTTGACAAAAGTTGAGGAAACATAGGAAAACGTCGCAACTCAATTTCCAACTTTATCGAAAAATTCAAAGAGGCTATGGACGTGGAAATGTTGAGGTTGGCGATGAAAGTTTTGTCGAAAGTAATCAAGAGAAAAACGGCAGGGATGAAGAAAACTCGGTATCAGGAAGAGAGAACGGCAAGGCGAGTCTATCTCCATCGGGGTGCCTTGGGAGTGCGCGCACTTGTTGTGTACATATACCGTGGAGCCCTTTCCAACTTTTCTTTCTAACTCTTGAATTTTCGCCCCCAGGCTGCCTCGGAAAAGTACATCTGCGCGAGGTGGCGCGCAAAAATGTCCCGCACTCTCCGCGATTCTCTCACAATAAAATAAGCCACTATACCGCGGCATCTTCTTCCGGCATCCAGTCCGCTTCAATTCAAATGTCCCCTATACTTCTCAGGCATTTTTCAACCACTTTACAAAACTTGCCGAAGAAGAAGCCTACCCCATCGCGCAACGTTCAAAAGTTGCATTTTAAGAAGGGAAATGTCTCGGGACAATCCCGGGCACGGAAATAAACAGACACGCGCTCTCGGTCCCCGGGGCGATGATCTCTCTCTTAGGGGCTCTGCCGGTCTTTAAAGGTCGGGAGAAGAGCTCGCGGCTTCTTTCCGAGTGGGGATATTCAGCAGAGCAATTAATCAGCTGAATGGCAAGGAGAAAGAGGAGAGAGGAAGAAAGGAAAGTGAGGCCTTCCTTCTTTCCTCGCGGTTCTTGTATTTAGCGCCGGGCTCGAGCCAATGATTAAATGTTGAAAGGCGGCTGAGCCGATAATTAACGGTTTACCCCCGGCCGGCGTTCCTCAACTTTTCGCGAGCCGCATAACGGAGTTTGCGCAGTTGCGCGAGCCCGGTAGCTATTATATAGAGAGGAGCGCGCGAGATACGCGGTATATAAGGTGGACGGCTGCCTGGAGAGACAATGCGGGCTAACGTGTTAATCCCGAGACAGCGCGTATTCATCACGCAAGTCCAGCCTGGAGAAACGCACTCGCCCGCCCGACAAAGACGGACAACTACCGGATGAGAACGGACACGGGAGAATAAAATAGTTCGCTCTCCCCCTCTTGACAGTCTCGCCCTCGGCCCCCACTGCACCTGACTACGAGCGACGGGGCTTTAGCTGCTCAACGATTTATTGCCCTCGCCTATTGTCATTAAATGTTCGCTTATTTATTCAGTAGTCTGCTTCCAAAATACCCGTTAATATTGATAATCAGATAAATGCATTCATTTACAAAATCCACCCACTGTTACCCATTATTCATTAGTATCATTAATGAAACAAAATTTTTATTTTACAAATCGAGTATCAATATTGATTGAATTTTCATTAGCATAATAGTATGCAGAGCTTCAAAGCTGATTATCAATTTAACAAACTGTCAGAGTAATGAAATTACCTGATATAGAACGATTAGTTTATTTACTGCTAAAATCGTCATTACGTTTGTTGCTGCTCGAAGGTTATTTTTCATCGTAAACGCCTTATCGCGGATAAAGCTCGCAGACGGCTCCGACGTGTCGCTCGCGGCGTCTTCCAAATTGATATTAATCTTGCGACTGATGAATTCGGATAAGCAGAACGTATTACCTGGAATCCACAGCGCTGCAAAGGGGTAACGGCGCCCAGGGGGATAGGCCAAGGGATCTAAGTGACAGAGAAATGAGAAAGACATAAAGCCTGAGTGGAGAAAATACCTCCGGTAGGTGGAACGCGCGAACCTTACGCACACGTATATTTCCGCGGCGCGCGGGCTGCGTCCTGGAAGCGGAGCTCTATGACCGTAACAATATAGTCACTTATGGGTAGTCCCTCACAAAAGCAGCTGCTCTTCTCAAAGTTCTTCAAGCAGGGAACTAACTGTCACAGTAGGCTTTTCCAATACCAATTTTCGTGCCCTTCGTCTCCCTTTGACAAATCTCTAAAAACACATATCCTGTCAAAGTTTTTCAAGCAGAAAAGATAAAGTAACAATTATTATTTATTTGTCAAAATAGAAAAGTTGTATTAACTTCATAATTCTTTCATAATAGTCACGTCAAAATATTTTGGATAAAGCAGAATTTAAATTGGAATTAGTACCAATAAAACACCAGTTAGCTTCCACAAGTGTATCCCACATCTACCACCACAATTCTTAGGTACAAAATAAGGCAAGGGAATCAGGAATTCAGGATAAAAAGTCTCTTAATTCTTTAAATAATATCCTTTGAGTCTTGGTTATTGTAACAAATATTATATGTATATATAAAACGTACGGAACAATCGGAAAAACGCTATTCGAAATTTATTTCATTAAATGAAGCACTATACATTACATACAGGATAGCATTAGAGAGATAGATAGAGAGATACAGTGGGGGGGGAGGAGGAAGGGATATATAGAGATTTGTCAAAGTAAAATAAAAAACTAAACAATTTATTAAAATGCGAGGTAAATAACGTTAAAATTAAAGCTTTATATTTGTGTTAAAGTTCGGTCTCGTTAAAAATGCAAGATTAGCTCCGATACGTCCGCGGAGGGATTTTGTCCATGTATAGAGATAGGCAGAGGGCAAAGAGTCGAGGGAGAGAAATCGCCGCGACGAGTGGCAGGCTGCAGAGAAACTGTAGCTGGCACGCGCCGGACGGGCTCCTGCATAATAGGATTGCTCCCCGCAGAACTCGAAGCTCAAGCCGCGGCGCGCTCGTCCCTTTGTTACAAGCAGCGATTCGATTTCCGCGTGTGTGATGCGCTTCTGGCGCCGGCCGCGCAATCGCGTTCGCGCCGCTGGAAACTGACCGTGAATCAAATCCTGCAATCGTTCTTGCATTTACATCTTGTCCGAATTCCACGCGGAATAATTCAAACTGCTCTTCCGACCAGGAACTAGCGTGACTTTCAAATTTCCGCTCTGCCCCCGGGAATATCAGACTCCACCTTTTTAACTGAATCTATTCCTACTTGCAAAAATTTACACTTTCTACTGCGCTGTGCAACATTAATATTATGCGCGCATTTTCGCTATTGTCTTTTAATGCAAAGGAATATGAAATGTTAGAATCTCGGATTTAGGAAGTTAAAAATTATAAAAATAATCGCAAATACATGCAGATACAATACAAGTAGGTTCAATACATACTTTTTTGTATAAAAGATATTGATTTTAGTTATGATGATCATATACATAATACGCAATTGTGTCTTGCATATAAATTAGAAATAATTTTAAATACCCAATACCTGGGCATATTTTGAGCACGACCATAAATAAACAATATTTTCAAACTAATTAGCGAAATTTCAATTGTAATTATTAATTTGTGATCCATCTAACTAATTTATGCAAAGAAAAGCTCATTTCGATACTTTATTTATATTAAACAAGTAAGTTTATAAAAATATGTATAAGACTGCTAAACCTGGACACTCTATGCCAAATTGGGATCAATACCGGGACAGCGCTTGAACCGGGACAATCAGTACTCCAAATGTTACTTACTAGGGGAGGGTCAGACGTCCGGATCACGGATTCGGCTAAAATCTTGGGATAGGTTTTTGGATATAGAAATCTGAAGACAGCTGTAATGTTAGACCCTAACGCTAAAAAAAACTAAAGTTCTGGGCAATTTTAGCTTTATTTTGAAAAAAGTCTTGAAAAAAACCCTTTCCTTAAAACGACAACTATTGAACTTTAGAATATCTTATTAAATATAATTTCAAGTAGAGAAAACGAGCTTTCATTTGTTTTTTAAGGATTAAAAAATGTCCATTTCTTCCAAAGTTATGAACATTTAAAATTGAACATCAAGAGTGCACCAAAAATACGCAGGTAGTCGAACTTTGGTGATTAAACAGTGCCTTTTCGATGCTCAACTTTAAACGTTCATAAGTTAGGAAGAAATGGACATTTTTTTAATCCTTAAAAAAGCAAATGAAAGCTCGTTTTCTCTAGTTTTATTTTCTCTACTTGAAATAGTATTTAAGGGGGTTGTCGTGGTAAGGTACGCGTTAAAAGTATAGCTCTGATCACAGCGGTACGACTGTACTCCCCACTCTTGCGCTCCCAATGAAATTTTTGTAAGGCATT
>UXGD01006186.1:0-12969 GCA_900474315.1 Torymus auratus
ATAAAATTGAATAGAAGCTTTTAACGGAAAAAGATCCAGTAGCATATTTACTAAGATTATTATTTAAGATTAGTTAAAATATTTACTTATTTAAGATTATTTAAGAGTTATTTAAAATTCAGATGAAAACTATGGTTTGTTCGCTAATTTACCGCGTCAATTTTATGACCGTCCGAATAACCGTAGTTTAAGCGACAAATATTAACCACAAATTTTGTAGACCGACACAACTCGCGACGACACTGTATAGAACGACACCACACGGTGTCGCCGACACACTTAACGACAAGGGACACACACGTTCGGCAATTCGGCCCCTGCTTGACAGTCGACGACTGACTCTTATAACAACTATCTGTATAACAATTGAAAGCGGCACGTGTAGAAGACAGTAATTTATTGTGCACTTTGATACAGTTTTCTCAAGAGTCTGAGTATAGACCGTCGTATTAAAAAACTATATACCACCTAGTGTTTAGTGTTTATTGTACGAACGTCGTTTTGTGTTCGATCGCATCGTTCGCGAATTCCTGGAAATGCATATAGGGTGCTAACTACGCGCACGCTTATGTATAATCTCCCTTTATTCCATTCTATGTCTACTTTCTAAAAATATCCAGTCAAGTTTTATGGGCGATAGCTACTTCTTTAGTTCTTTTTAGGCCCGCAAAAATAAGGTAGGAAATGACAAATATTTTTTTCGATCTTTTTATTTAACAAAATTTGTTTAGTCACAATAGTAAAAAAGTGAGAAAACTTTTCATTAAGGACTAGGGATGTAACCGAGTAGTTCGAAATTTTTGTACGTCTTCTTTTTTGCATTACAAAATGCATGTAAATGAAAAAAAGATTCTTAAGCACATAAAATTGCAATGTTTGGAAATATATAAATCTAATATAACACTTTTCATTTCATTTTAAAATTTTTAAAAATAACTTTTGACATGTATTTTACGAGTTTTTTTCCGAGTAAAAACTCGAAAAAAAGTTCGATTTTGATTGCACGAACTTCATTGTTTGTATGAAGTTCACAAATGTTTTGGGAGCCTTTAAACCTTATTAGTTTACTAAATTAATGTACTGGTTATAAAAAGTGCATGATTTCAATACATAATTTATCATTTATATAATTTTATTCAAGTTTTATAAAAACAAAAAGCAGAAATCTTCGAATTACTCGAACCACCCCTAAGGACGTTCTCCGGCTCAAATTCAATAATATCGCAAAAATTATGATTTAAAAATATTATTTATGATGGAAACCCTTCATGAATCTCTATACACTACTTCAAAAATAACAAAAAAATGTCGGTGTAACATAAAAGGTGTCAATACGATATTTAAATAAATAGCACTTACTCGGTGTGACTATATATAGATATATAAATAACATGGAGTTTTTCTTTATGTTCCTATATCTCTGAAATTAATATCGCTCGCCATATTGAAAATTATATCATATTATTCCTCTTCATTTCAAGTTTTATGCCTTATGGTTGGAAAAAAACCACAGAGAAAACTTTTCTTACAGTAAATCAAAATGTATTTTTCAAACGAGCTTAGATAGGGATCCCGTATTAACGCTGAAGCTTTTAAGTCAAATATTTCTATTTTGAATTCTGCTATGGACGTGGGGTTTTGAAGCATGAATCAAACGTTCTCTGAAAGTTTCAGGAAAATCACAAGAAAATCGTTTTCTCGGAAAACGTCCTTAATTTATCCTATTTTTCTTTGCTATCTTTTTCATATAGCTATAACATATTTTGTATGGCTAATATAACATGTTTTGAAAATCTTAAGATAAGAATTTGTAGACAGGACATCTACCTATATCTTTTTTAAATTTCTTCATGTTAAGTTATTATCTAAAAATGTAGTATTTAAAATGTAACTTTGAGAATATAGTGAGTTAAAAATAATTGATTCTAAGTTGTTAACATAATGCCATTATGAAAATAAAGGAAATTAATTTAATTTTGAGTGGACGATGTGAAATTTTTGCATTAAATGTTATGCACAGTTTATTATATTTAAAAAAGTTAGATTTTATTCCTAACATTTCTATTAAAACGTGTTAAGTGTATGTATATGAAATTTAATATAGAGTGTATCTTAAGTTCTTAACCCATTTCAATGTATATGAAGTACGGTCGGCCCTCAGGCTTTTCTACACTGGACAGACACTTGCCTTCGGAGCGTTTCCGCGCTCCTTGAAAACTGAATACAAATAACGCAAAAGAAATAATATACATTTATAAATTACTACCCAAGTGAAATTTAAAAATAATTTAAATACAAATTAGGAATATAAGTAAAATTAAAAAAAGCATTATTAAAAATAATTTCATATATTTTAGTAAATTAAGTTTAAGATCTGTAAAAATAAAAGTAAAGACTTAAGATAAATGTACTTAATTGAAGTTTAAATATTTTAATATTAGGATTCTTACTATTCTAAAGAATAATTAATAATAATAAAATAAATGCTATGGCAGTAATAAAATAAATGCTATGGCAGTAAACTAGTATATTACAGACGGTGGTAGATTATGACTTGTTATACATGTATTTTACTAAAATCCATTTTGACTTTGCTTTAACTTTGCATTTAACTTTGCTTTCATTTTGTACATTATTATAAAGGTATTTTTAGAAGTTTAATTAATTTAACATTATTTAAACATTTATTTAACTACCTAAAATAAAACATTTCATTATCACTAACTTTTACTTTGTGTATTATTTATAAGACTTTTCTTAGTCTTGTTTTGAAATTCAACAGTTTCGATCGCATACGTTTACGCACGTTCGCATTCGTTTGCCTATGTCCGCGTATGTTTCTGTATGTTTCCTTATACCAAAATTACCAAGAGTTGTTTCATTTCGAATCCAATGTAGGGCTCAGAGCAAAAATTGGTTCAGTTCTGTGCTTGTACACACAACTTCACCCGTTTTTGCTTTGAGCTTCTCATAAAACTATGAAGCTATCCGCCACACTCTACCCGCCAACATACATGGGAGGGCTCCATAAAAAAATTCGCACTCAACATTGATTACGAGCGTGCCATTTGCTTGAAAGCAATCAGAACAGATAGGAACAGATACTAACCGACAAAATTGAGACAAAATTTTTAAACAAACAATGGAGCAGATTATTTGCAAAATATCACTTATATAAGCGGTTCAACGGCTTCCGGCCCCTGTAACTTTTTTTAAAATTATACTTGGCAATCGAAACTATGGGAGATAGTTTGTTAAAGTGATGATGAACATTTTTTTCAAGACACACCTTCCGATCCTGGTATAGAACTCTTTATACCACATAAAATAGAAGAAAAATCATGTACAATTAAAAAAGTCTTGGTGATAACCTTTTGTCAAAGATTGAAAATTTTTAATAACATGCAAAAAAAGGCTTTTCTTCATCTTTTAGCCATTTATTCACGAAACTTCTTACGTTTTCGTACATCCATCAAACGTTTGCACACGTTTCGTACATTTCCGTACGTTTCTATAGAAAGCCGTCCAAAATGTCCGAATAGTAATCGAAACATACAGAAACGTACGGAGACGTATACCTTCACGTATATGAATATATAAGAACGTACTGAATTGCTAATTTAAGTTATATAACGTACCGTTCACTTTTTTCGAATCGGGTCAGCGAACAAAAAATTTGGCGTAGAGAGCAAAAAGTGCTAGAGCGAAAGGTATTAGACTTTTTGTCTGCTACTATAAAAAATTATGTAAAAATGACATTATAAACGTTAATCCTTATTTTTATTGGTACTAGTTAATTATATAATAATTTACATATATAGTTATAATATATAGGTATAGTTATAATATATAATAGGTCCTCCCTCATCACTGAAAAGGCGCATGTAAGATCCATGTGGGACACACATGGAACGCATGAAAAACACATGAGACCTATGTAGGAAGCATGTGGGACGTCCAAAAGTATTGTGTTTACCAAGGGCTACTTTAGTGGGCTGTTCGACCTCCTGTATTTGTTTATACATATCCGACTTGCGAAACGCACTCGACTTTAGCTTGTGCTTGCTCGCCTTAGGCTCAAACTACAAATTCACACTCGCTCTAAAAAAAGTTCACTTCAGCCCCTTGGTACACAACATACTATTTGATGCGATTGGCCGCGTACATTGCCAATTTGCAGGCGTAAAATGTAAGTTTCAAGCCTCTGAAGGAGTGAAATAAAAGTTATGGTGAATCACCAATTTTCACTAAAATACACAATTTTGTCATAATAATACCCTGGCTGAAAAAATTTATTAAATCCTATTTGATTTCGATTTGGTCTATGTAAAAAGGGTAGGAGCTCCGATTAAAAATCCGATTCCCAAATCGGATTGTTGTTGTTCTCGCGCCAGTAAAAAAATACTTAAATAAGAGAAACAGAAAGTAAAAATTTATTATTTTAAATAGTGAAAATTTCCACTAAGAAATAGTGAATATTCACTAATCTATTATTATTACATAAAAGACTAAGATAGTACTAAAATCATAAAGGAAAGCAAACTTAAAATGTGTTGTAGAAAGCGCTTTTCTATGTTATAAAAAAGTTTAGTAATATTACATTTACGTTTATTCATTCTAATTCAAGATAGGGGTAGTGTAAATAATATATAACTGCTTTCCAATAATTATGAATAAATTTTTAATTTACCGGATTCAAGTTTTGTGAGCATGTAATTATAAAATTCCATAAGCTTATTATCTTAAAATGGACAAATTTAACTAAAATTGAAGAAAATGACATTTTTTATAATTCTCAATATTACATTCTTTGGAGAATACCATTTCCGCTTTTATAATATATTCTAATCAATCTTGGAGGTATGCTCGACTCGTTAGTCACTAATTTTTAACTCTTGTTGTCATCCAGCATTTGCTACTGTTGTGGAATATTTTTATGAAATATGATAATGGATAATATCGTGTAAAGGACATAAGACTTTCAATTGAATAAGTAAATGTATAAATTTATATTTTAAATGAACAGGTAATTATTGACATTTTAAGACATTAATTCATAATCTTTAATGAAATTGTTAATAAAATAAAAAATTCAAATACCCTGCTGGAAATTCACCTATGCAACATGGTCAAGAAGTTAGAAAATAGCTAGTAAAACTGGCTAATTAATAGCTATGATGAAACGATTTTTCCACCATTATTTGCCCATTTCTTAGATTAACGTCACAGCAAAATATTCGTATTTTATTTACTTACTAATTTTATCTTTGATGAAAGAGCATTAAAGTGCATTGAATGAATGGCTTACCAAAATATAAATAAATCGCATTAACTAAAAACTCATTTGTGGTACTCCTTCTATGAATAATTCAGCAAAACTTTTATTTCTCTATCTGATTCTGTCTCTCTCACTCCTTATCATACAGCAAGCCTTCTACTAGCCATTTTCTAACTAACAAAATTGGCCAACTATAATATCTTTAAAATACCCAAGAACAAGCTTGTGATTGTTTCCGAAAACTCATTCTATATTTTTCAATCTAATTAAATGGCCAAATAATGGGAGAAAAAGCGTTTCACCGGGATTTAGAAACTGGACAAGAGAAATTCCCATTTTATAGCAAGTATCTAATATAAATGGTCAGTTATTAGCTAAAAAATGTTTTGGATTCCCACCAGGTATCCTCTACTCTCTTTTAATGAATTAGTGAATTCCACATTAATCAAAATTTCTGTAAAATATAATTCATTGTTGTACTAATTTTCAGCCACATTTCACTGACTCACATTTAGAAATTACCATCGTCGCCATTCAACAACCAACCAAACTCAATCTCAAAACAAGAACCTCGCACTTGCACATACATCTCCCCCTTTCTCTCTCCCACTCGGAATCGCAACTATTTTCGCGCGCGCCCCCATCACGGGCAATCCACGGCAGGATTCCTCGATTTCGCGCTCTCTTACTCGCACTCACTTACACACTTTATTTTCGACCTGTCGACCTCTCTATGCCTCTCGATCCGCTGGTAGGTATATTTTCAGCCCGAAATGCTCTCCCACTGAGCGCTAGCTCTGTTCCAGCAGCACGTAGTCAGTGCGGAGTTTCCCCGACGCGATCGCTTTTGGAACTAAACGCGGGCTTTGTGCGCGCGGGGATAGGTATTGGGATGCGGTTGTGAGTCATAGATACGGGGCAAGAATGCGGAGAGATCGGCACGGTGTAGATATTGGGGTGGAGAGACAGAGAGGCTGTGTTATTGAATTATAATGGGGTTTTAAATGGGATTTTTTTGGGGTATGCGATTGGGTGTATGGATTTTTGTAGAAAGGGGGGATAGAGCTGGATGATAGTTTCGGGGAGTTTGAAAGCTTTCTAGGAGATGCCTGGTGTGTGGGTATAGAGTTGTTTTGTCGCTGAATGAATGGAATTCGTTATTTTGAGATAATTTATTGCGCGGGAGCAAGGATAGATTTTTTTTTTCGAATTGGTTTATTTTCGGGGCTCGAATGCTTAATTGGTTTTTGGTTTAAACCGTTCGATGATGTTTGTGTTTCACGTGAAACCGTCTTTACGGTAATGGAGATATACGAATGAGCATATTGATTTAATGATCGTAAAGTGTTACTAAGTAATTGGGATAATCTATTTTTTGGCAATATTCATCTGACGTTTTGGCAAGGAAATGAGTCGTGACAGAAAAGATAAAGTTGGCTGCGTTTCGTAACAAAAAGTGTATGTTTGTCACAGTTTATATAACTTATAAATAATCCGCCAAAGAATGAGACTAATAAATTTGAAGAAAAAAGAGTAAATAAACGAATACACTCTATATTTTCGGTATATATATTTGATAAAAGTTTCATTGGCTTTTAACTGTCTGCAGTTTTTGTTCCTAGGAAGGTATGCTGTTACATAATATTAACGATTCAACTGTCAGATAAATCTCAAAGAAGAAAAAAAAAATCATTTTTTTGTTGTTCTATTTCGAGTATACTCAAGAAGCTCTGAAACATTTTTCACTAAATTTTTCTCGTTCATTTTACTCAGACCAATTCACTTTCTTTCGTATATAGAAATACCAAAACACATACGTTCTCATCGAAATCACAATTACTAAAACTTTGCCTCTAAAATCTATCACGTCCACCTTATATTCCGCCCAGAGTAACCATCGCTACATCACAAAACCCGAAACCTCCGCGACACTTTTCCCATCCTCTATATACACTCGTCTCTCTTCACTGTTATACTCGTCCCGATTCGCTTCGCTAGTCTTTTTCTCCAATCAAGGATAAAAGCCTTTCTTCAACATAGGCTCTGCGAATCGTCGCCGAAGAAAGAAAGACGAGCGCGACAACGGCCACTTTTTCCGCTACATAACTCGCTCGCGCGCCTCTAATCCGCGTATCGGGGCCGCGTCACGGCGCGCGCGATTCGCTCATTGATTCCCTGTCGCGATGGCGTTACCCGCGTGGGCACGAATTATGTAGGTTAATTTAATATCGGGATGTCGACAGCTATCGTCGCTCCGAGATGACGGAAAGGTGTATATATATGTATATGCATATATCTATATGTATAGGCGTGGGAACAGCTTGGTTCCGGTGTAATGAGATTGCGATTCGGCGATGTGTGCGCGCCTACTGCGCGCGCTTGTGAGCGGAATGCAAATTGTGATGCTGTAGAATGCGGTGTCTGCTGGATAGTTAATTATGTAGCCGAGTACGAGGTGGTGAAAATTGTATAGTTTTATTTTATTTATTTTATAATGTTCGGTAAGTGTTACGGAAGAATTATGCGTTTTTTGCATGTATTCAAAAGGTCGTAACGTAATATATTTTTATGTATAGTGACTGATTCTAATGCTAGAAGGAAGCTGACTTACAATTTTCTCAATCGGAAAAGTAACATTATTGATTTTAACTTTCATAGGAAAAAATAAATAACTAATAACTTCTATACTGTGCACAGAGTTGATTAGAGATGAGAATGCAAAGTTCATGTTACTTGCAACTATGCTGGTGAAAACGGAACTAAAGACATGTAGTTCGAATCTTCATTTTCTTAAAGTGAGATTGGCATTACATTCTAATACATTAAAACAACTTTAAAACAAATTAATGTAGTTGCTACTTTTTTTAAAAGTAGTTTATCCGTTTTGTAAGGACTCTTTGAGTGGATACTCCTTTTTGAAAAGAAGACTCCTTTTTTTTCAATAAAATATTGACATTTCAAATACAGTGAAAAGTATATTTTAAATATAACTTCATTTCCGCTACAAACAAAAGTTATTTTTATATACTTATTTCATAATTCCAATTCGACTTTTCCCCAAATCAGTTAATTATAATAGTTTGTTATTTCCATCATTAGGAATGCCAATTACAATAAATATTTATAATAAAGTTATGAAACACAGTCGTGCTTGTAATAATGTTGTATGTTCATTAAAATTTCTACAAACTAAAAAGTTTAGGTATACTTTCTAAAAATAATCTAATGCAATACACCGAATAAGATATATTTTTCAATCAAATTTAAATATTAGTATAAACAAGATATCGCCATCTAAAAATAAAAAATTAACAAAACACTGGAATTTTTTTTATTTTTTATCTGACTTCAATTTGGAAGGTCTCATTTTGTCCCATTTGCAATTTCAAGGAAAGGTACCGCTATAAAAATTAAAAAAAATTATCAATACCTGCAAAGCTACATACATCAGATTGTTCAAACAAATCCCGTGAAAGTACTTAAAATTCTTCATCAAAAACTTAGAAATTCTCATAAACAATCTGATGTAGCTCTGCGGATATTGATAATTTTTATAGCGGTACCTTTCCTTAAAATTTCAAATGGAATAAAATGAGTCCTTCAAAATTGAAGTCAGATAAAAAATTAAAAAATTCCAGTGTTTTGTTAATTTTTCGTTTTTAGATGGCAATATTTTGTTTATTAATAATTAAATTTATTTTATAAAATTGTTTTTCTTTACTTGAAGTACACTTCTTGCCAATTACACCATCACTGATATTACAATATTCAAAAACGTAGTTTAAAAAAAAGGTTTACATTTAACATCAATGTTGCGCTATTTCTCGACCACCCCATCCTCCTCTCTTAAAAGAATGATGACCGGAAGTAGTGGCTCATTTAAAGACTTGATGTGATTGGTTTATTTGAAAAAAGCGAGAATATTTGAATTTCTTTTAAACTGAAAATGTGCTAGATTTAAATTTTGGAACTCATGTATATATAGAATTACTAAATATTTAAAATAGAATAAAAACATTTGATCTTTTGCTTAATAAATGTATCTAATTATCTTATCATTTAAACTACTTAAAACTATACAACATATTGGAAAATAGCGTCCATAAGCGCGTTTGAATTTTGCAGTATCTTAAACAATCCAAACCACACAACCCACAAGACGATGAAAAAAAAAATTTGGAACCCATTTCTCATCTCATTATTCTTACTCTCCTCCCCTCGTATACTTATAATATCACATCGCGCAACATCGCAACTCAGACCGACTGACGTCTTCCGCCTCTGTATGTACAACATTGCGCAACACGCTTACACTCCAGCGGATATAAAACCGAAGCCTGCGCGCGTGATAATCTCGCGCGCGTATAGCTGGGAATAACGAAATATCGCGCGCGCTACACTGACCCTATATAAGAGCCAAAGCTGGTAAAAGCCAAAGCGGATAAAAAGGAGAGACCGCAGCTGCCGAGGTAATCGTGATTTATGCGCGAATATTATATGTGCGTGCGCTGCTCTGCTTATCGGGTGTGGGGGAGAGGACGCGAGGAAAAACGTGTTGTAGATGACAGCAGTGGGTATAATTAGCAGTGCCAGTTTCGGGAAGAAAATAAGTGGATAAAGTGTGTGTGGTGTATAGAGACGTGGGAGTACTTAAGGCGCAGTAGGATATTGAAAGTCGTAGTTTTTGAGTTCGCGTTCAAGGAGTTTTTATCATTCGTGTATATGCAATTAGTATTGGTAATAGTAAAGCAATATATAAATATAGTTCTTTGCATTAAAATCTAGTTTATTATTTATTCACTTTCACGATAAAAATTAACATTATTGATTACAGAAACAGCGTAACAGCTGTTAGAAAGAGTTAAATTACAAGGTCGACGATTTTTAAGCATAATACTCAAATCGTATATATGTAATGCAACCTCGAATATTAATTTTACATCCGTTAAGATTTTATATATGGTTATGAAACAAGTTCGCAATCAATATAACATTAAAAAGCATATATTACTTTTAATTTTATCAATTTTTTGTTGTTGCGCACAAACCCTAATGTATTCAAGAAACTGTCCGTTTACACACAAACGCTCGTTCCATACATTTATAGTCTCAACGTCATAAAAACCTTCACTATACTTATACATCCCCCAATTAAAACAGAAATGCTCAAACTCTCGCGCAGCACACTCATCTCCGAGAAAAAAAAACCGCGCTCATCGTCTACCCAAAAATAACCTCAACCCGCTCATCTAACGCCTCTGGTCCGTATCAAAAGACGCGAGCGTAATGAGTAATAGGAGAGGAGATCCCACGAGAGAGAGAGGCTCTCTTTCATCGTAATAGCGAAAGAGCGCGGCCCGCATGACCCGTCAAATCGAAAATCAACAAACCCGTCGCCGTCGCGTCCTCTATTTCGAGAGCGCACGGAATTCCTCGCACATGTGTGCTTGTCGAGTCTTGCGTATATATATAAAAATGGTGCGCAAGAGGAATAGCGCGAGGGGCGCCTGCAAGTTTACGTGGGCTTTTGAATAAAGGGAGACGATTTTAACTTATAGTGGTAATGAATGTTCTTGAAATTCAGTGCATATGCTATTACCGTCTTCCGACGAAGCACTAGATGTGTGTATCTTGTAGTAATAGGATACAACGTTCATTGGAAATGTATAATACTTTACCTACATTATACGTTTCGAGATTAATTAGAGAAAGTGTGCTTCGGATTTTGAAAAAAAAAACGTAGAATTCCATAACCCAACTCGAATCCTCCCCGCTTTGCAACAAAATTTGTTCACTTCCAACTATCCGACCACCCCTGCATTAATTAAATTACCATCCTTCATTAAACCCCCTAGATATATACCAGTTCCTTCCACTCAAAGAAAAACCCAGCACCTGCAGCCCTCTTTTCACACACGCGTGGATAAAAAGAGTCCGCGAAAAGTGGTTAAAAAAAAAGCCTTTCAGAGAGAGACTGGCTCGCTCGCTCGTATACAGCAAAGGGAATATAGCGTAGCACTGCTGCTGCTGCGAAATCAAAGTAGAACCGAAGGCGTAAAAGCTCCGGCTAGCAAGAAGAGTATTGCGGACACGTAGGCGCGCCTTCACTGTTCACTGCAAGCGCACGAGTAAGTATTACACGCACGCGCTTAGTGACGCGAGTCGCGAGTTTTTTTTTCTGGGTTTTTGTGCTGTTGCGGAGTCGGATGAGTGTCGTGATCTAAGCGGGTTGTTGGATAGACGGTGCAATGTGGGGTTTTGACGAGGATAATTGGCCGTGTGAATCGGATTCGAAGATGGGCAGGTGGCGGGTCAATGGTTTTGAATTGTATTTAAGAGAGTCGGATTGAAAGTTTAACAATACTTTATTCGCTAAAGTTAAATTAGTGAAAAATCACTAAACATTAATTAAAATTGATCTATCGTAGAATTAGTGAATATTCATTAATTAATAGCAGAAACGTTGCTATTTTGAATAGTGAATATTTCCATTAAAAACTAGTGACTATTTCATTAGTGAATATTCACTAGTTCTACGGTAGAGCAATTTTAACAAATGTCTAGTGGTTTTTTCACTAATTCAACTTTACAGAGAAACATATATAGGTAGTATAGTTAATTTGAGATGCTTTAAAGTTCAATTTTTATCACAAAATAATAAAATCTATTAACCATGGTTTATTTCTCTGCAGAGAGTACCAGGATGTGATTTCTATATGGAAAGGTAGATTAATATTGTTAAGTCAAAAATTTTGTTATCCATAATTATTTATCCAATACATATAGATATTGATGCTCGAAGAATAAGTCACTTTTGTTACTTATACGAATTTCTTTTTTTTCTTGTATTGTAAACAATTCCACTTTACTTCATATATGCGATAAAAATTAAGTAATAAAACATCTTAAATAATCAACTAAATTATTACCTTGCGTTTATTACAGTATATAGAAAATGTAATCCGTATTAAATCTTAAATAAGTGGGAAGTACAGCATTTTATTTAAATGAATTTATTTTAACGTCAACTGGTTCACTTCACTTCTCTATGATTGAATTGCAGATAGTCGTCGGCAGCCGCTATTTCGCCGACGTTCAATATGAAATTCGAAGTGAAGATACGCAGAAAATTGAATATTGGATATCGGAAAATGTCATCGATAATGCATTTTGTGTACTTCGTATACTTATAAATTTTATTATTTTAAAATATAGTCTTATAAATAAAATGCAAAACGCTCTTCCTATGTAACAAAACTGTGTTCCCTTAGTTATACCCATTGTTATACTCGTAACATTCAAAATGATCACAATGCCACGTTAAATAACGGTTTGACACAGTTATAACTACATTATATAGTATTGTATGCTAAACATTTTGTAAAAGCCGGCGCGCAGTTTCGTATCATCATTTTTTTAGATTTAGTATGTAAATGTTGCGTATGCTGCGCGCGGCAATTCAAAAATAGAATGTAATTGTAGTGCACGAAATAGGTCAGACTCGAGAAGAAAAAGATGCTTATATTATGAGAATAAAGTAGGCAGGGTTTCTAAACGTGTTTTAGGTATATGAGCAATTCTCTGGAGAATGTACCAAAATGTGGTACCAAAAACAAAATAAAAAAAATTTTGAGGCACACTTCTGTTATAAGTTTTTTCTTGTTCTGTAGGTCATACAGTATATGAGAAAA
>UXGD01006187.1:0-12968 GCA_900474315.1 Torymus auratus
CGCCTTCGACTCGTACTGCAAACTCCACACTCGGTCTAAAAAGGCCCACTTTGCGCCCTAGGTACACAATATACTATTAAACGTCTGATAGAATGCAAGTATTACTGAAACTTAGTGACATAAATTACAAAGGACAAAAAGAAATACTGAAGTCTCCATTTTAAAACTTACGGTAATAATAAGGCTATTTCTTATCAAATAATTGTACGGCAACTGTATTATATCCTTAACCAACTAATGTATAACTTCAGCACAGATTTGTCCATAAATGGATTGTAAAATTAAATTATTACCATGTTTTGAATTTCTTAATATTTTTTTAATAAGAAAATAATTTTATTTCTAATATTACTTTTTATATCATCTATATGTTATTATTAATAATAACATAAACGTGTACTGCTATCAATGATAATTATAAATATATTTTGTCATGTGCAAATAAATCTATTATTATTATTATTATTATAAATTATTTTTCCTGTACATTGTCTTCACGTATATATTATCTAATAATATAAATACGCAGCTCTCTCCTGACTCATTTACATCATAAATGAAAGCTACATCTATATAAGCGTTCATAAGTATTTTAATGAAACGGTGATTGACAAAGGTTAGCAGAATAGACAGGTCAGAAAGTCCTGTCCTAAACAAGGCCAGAAGCCAAGCGTCACACTCACACGACTACTAAGCAGCGCGATAGATCCTGTATATCAAAGTGACAGCGCATGGCGCTTTACACACACGCGGTTACTTCGCATCTTTCCCTCTCGCGGTCGCGCACTGCTCTTCTTGCAGTCGCGCATCCGTGCAAATGTGCTGGCTGCCGCGCGGCGCGGAGGACGACGTTGAGGCGTGTGGCGAGCAGCCGAGCGAGCGAGCAAGCGAGCGAGCGCTGGGCACAATGGCAACTAGTTTTAATTACAAAGTAAGGTGAAGCGATCAATCATAATGATGTACGTGAGGCTCCCTCTCTCACTCTCTCTCTTTCTCTCTTCCTCGGGGGTACGCTGTCGAGTCGTCTGTCTCTCTCTCCTTCTCTCTTTACCTCCCTTTTTCGTTGTTGTAGAGAGAGAGGGTGAGCGGCAGCTTCGCTTCGTACACTTTGCGTATAATTTACTGGTACTACGATATATACCTGAAGTTATGCCCCCGCGCGTGCGAGTGCGCGTATATATACGAACAAACTGCAAACGCGGGCGCTATCTCTCTCTCTCTCTCTCCCTCTCAGTTCCTTGTACATGCGACCGTTCGATTCTCAAGCTTAGCTTTCTGGAACGAAGCTCTCCTCTTCTTTCCCTTCTTTCTGTGATGAAAGAAGAGGAAAGCAGATACTGGACTTCTCTGATTCTTGCGTTTCTCGTTTCTTTTTCTGGAATGGCGCTCGTCTCCAGGGCTCGGTAGCGCGTTAATTGAGTTTGCCCCACGTTGTCCGCCTCTCTCTCTCTCCCCTCTCACTCGTTCCAATTGACTCCTATAAGTTTTATCAAAGGAAGATTCACCGTTGCACTAGACGAAAATGCCGCGTAGGGCCCAACGAGACGTTGATGAAGTACTCAATTATGTTATTGTCTGTCTGACCGAAGCGGAAGGTTACAAATACGTACAGTTGCTCGAGTTTTTATAATTATTGAAATCAGTAAGGGTCATTCAATATAATAAATATTATATTCCTTCATTAATGAGATTACTCGATCTTATTTTTCATATTTATCAATCACATTAACTGGATTTTGAGTTGTTAAGAAACTTCTGCAACTTATTTTCATATTATAATTTTATTTACTTTAAAAAGCCAAGCTTAAAAAATTATTCTTTGCCATCCAACTATAGACACTTTACAGAAATTTTTTTTTCCATTTATTTATAAAAAATATTTCAGTAAAATATTTAAAAAATCAAACGACAATATTTCTAAAAGTAACCTAATACAAAAGTCCTAAGTTAATCATTATAGTATCCCTTTCTTTTCATATACATATACTCTGTACATACTGGCGGTACATGATATAGGACACAAATGTGGTCCGCGGTCATGAATACATGACAACATGACGAGCAGAAGAAGAGAGAGAGAGAGAGAGAGAGAGGAACTTCCCACTCTTATCTCTCCCTCTCTCTCTCAGTTTCTTTCTTTCTCACTCTTGAGCGGCGGCGGAATTTTGAGGTGGCGTGACGAGCTATGATGAGGATCCACTGCTGCCGCCGCCGAGTTTTCTCCTTGTGTGGCTCACCACAAGAAACCGAGAGAGCGCGCGCGCGGTCCCTTTTTTCGGGCGAGACCCTCCCGACGTCGTCTTCTTCGCACGCCCGTTCCTCATCCTCTTACGCGCGGCTCGCGACGCGCGTATAAGCTCGACCCATTTGCGTCTCGCACGCGAGTCGACTTGCGTCGAGAGTAAAGAAAGAGAAAGATAGGGAGAAGCCGAGTTTTTTGCTGGGGATGACAACAGTAGTCTCGTCAAAACTTGTTTTCCTTAGGCTCTTCACAAAGTTTGTAAATACTTTAAGAACGATAGTTCTGTTTTTTAATTTTTCTTCTTAGTAAATTGAAACAAATTATTTTTTAGTTTTTTAGAAATGATTATAGAGATAAACTTTTGATTGCATAAAATGTCTTAAGATGCATGATTGGTGGAAAAATTCTCATATATGTCAATCATCGAATGATCTATTTACGTAATCAAATAAAATAATATAATGATAGGTCGATAATATCTGCTTAGAAATATTTAAATCATATACCGATTATTTATCATTAAATGTCTCACTGCTATGAGAAGCTTGATATTTACAATTCGATATACTTTTGTAATATTGATAAACTCTTTTGCAAATAAAATGTAGGGATACTTGGCAATTATGCAGTATTAACATTAATTTTAATAAAGAATATTGTTATATTTTATTCGGAAATTTTCTTACAATATGAACTATTTAATTTCGTTAAGATAAAAAAGAAATGGCTAATACATGTTCAACTGACATTTAGAGAATTTAATGTATAATTATATCTATATTAATGAGTAAAAAATATTCATATGAATGAGGCTGACGAAACCCAAGAAAAGAAGAAATCAAATGCGATTCACACAACAGACCATTGCCCTTTCTTCTAAAACCCTTTAAAAGCTTCCAAGCCGACACAGGGCAATGTAATCTCCGGCAAGAAATCGTTGGCGCGCGGCTTCCTCGGCACTAGAAGGTGTTTCGCTTCGCACGTGGGAGCCCCGTCTGTGTATCTCTGGCTCTGCAACTGCGTAAGCGCATACTTTCCTAGAGAACTTCGTGCAGTTGCACTTACCCCACACGCGTGTATGGTTCGCACACACACACACACATGCACATAACCTTCCTCTAGCGGGCGCTCGCGTGACAAGACGGTGTCCATCAGGCCGCGCGCAGCTGGCACCGTAATGCCGCCGGGACAAAACGTAATTATTTCACGTGATTAGTTGGCCATATTCAAGGAGTTCCCTTCTCCCTATATGCACACTACAAGACTAGAGAGAAAGAGAGGGAGTCTTATATGCAACATTTAATTAAGTTTTTGATTTACAGGTTGCAAAAAACCGAGGCCGTTTTTGCCCTCACCGGACGATACGCGAAACGCCTAGGTGTACACGTGAGTAATTTTTCGCAAAGCCAGAGAAAATTTCGTCGAGGCAAAATTATTTACGGCTCGGCGCTGATTGTGTCAGAAATTAAATCTCCCCTTTTACGGTGACGTACACCCGCACCTAAAAGCGCGCTATACTTCTTTCGGGCGTTTTGTTTACTCGTTTCAGGCTAATGATTGCAATTACAGTTGCTCGTATGATCTTAAACGAATTACCGGAGATTTACGGTGCAGTAAAAACTTTACCGTAAATAATCGGGTGTTTATCCTGCGTACGTGAGCTTATTACTTTATGCTAATAGCGTGATACAGCCGACTGTGTTTTAAAGAAGGAACTTATTTTTCATACAAATCCTTCGAAAATTTACAGCTTCTTCAAAAACAACAGGTGTGCAAAAAAAAAAAAAACAAAAACAATAAGCATAAATTTTCTCGAATGCGGTAACATCAAACGGGTATTTACTGTTTATTTTGTCGAAACTCGGCGTAACATTCGAAAGATCTCGTGTTATTACTACTTAGCTATAGGTTGCTCTATTTAGAGAAATAAGTTGAGAACACTATACCAAAACACACGCGGCATGGATTGTTTACGTGAAATCCGCAAAAGCGCAAGTGCTCGTAACGGAATTTTCAATCTGAGAGGGTAAAAGTCCAACGCCATGTCATAAAATTAAGTAAGCGTCGCGGTCTGAACGATCTTTGAGACTCATTACGGCGCGCGCCCCCATTAATGCAGCCGCGGCGATCGTTAAACATCGCGCCGTGTGCGTATAAGAGGAGGCGTGGAAGAAGCTTGAAAGCGCGTGCGGACTAATAGATTTTACCGCTTTATTATTTAATGCTGGCAAGATGCACGCATGCACGCGAGGTGTGCAAGGTTAGTAATTTCCGGGACACTCTTTGCTCGTGATGGTAAATGCGTTGGATGTGTACTTTTTGAAAATAATAAATCTCAAATCGTTTAAATACCCATCAAAGTTGGAGTCGTACATACGAACAATTATTTTTTAACCGTTTTTTTCTAAAATTTCTTTAGAAGTGTCTGGCGCGTAAAACGCTTTTGCCAAATCAAGAAAATCAGTTATTTTTTCAAAAGCTTTGATCATGGAATTTTTGGCTCGTCTATAAAAGCACAATATGGTGTCGCAGCTGCAAAAAGCGTGTAGAAACGTTATGATCGGCTTCAACTTTGCATGAGCAAAACTCTTTGCCACGAACCATTGTTCTAATATTTTATTTTTGCCCGGCTTCAAAAGTAGAAAATTTGTATCAGTATACACGGAAAGAAGTTTTGTTGAGCCGCTGTAGGCGTCAGTTCAGTAATCAAGACAATAAGTCAACGTCTTTTCCTACAACAATCGTAAGAATATTTATTTTTGTTACTATGATTGTGCCAGATGAAAATATACGAATCCTCCACTTCGTCAGTCTCTATATTTCATCAAGCCTCAAAAACTATAACCCTTTCAGACGTATAACACGAGTCACATACAAATTTTGATGCACAATTAGTTACTCTAAAATATCCTTAATTCTATTGCAGTTCGATCATCTAAAAATATGCATACATGCAGGATATAATATTTCAAAATGATATCAATAGCGAAAAAATTCTTATGGCAAGAGATATTTATGTTTTTCTACAAACGGATACTTGACTCGAAGTACGTTCTTTTTTGTTCAGCTTTATTAATTATTACAGCATATATTGAATATTATGATGCAGCATAGATGAGCAGTGCGCGTCCACCGATCAGGCGGCAATACAAGAAAAATCGTCTGTGATTTAACGAAGAGCAACATCGGGGGCAACGAAGTCTCTCGGCCTGCCCCTTTTCCCTTTACAACGTAACGCATCGGGCGGAGCCGTCGGGCGATTAATTAAATTCTCGGGTAATCAAAGACGTCGCTCAGCCGTCCAGTTTTAATTAAAGTTCGGACATTATCTATTTGCTTTATCATCGCGGAATCGACTAGCGGACGCGAGCACGCGGGTCAGAGTCGAGGATGAGCAGCAGCAGCAGCAGCAGCAAGCAGCAGCAGCGGCGGCAGCGCTCGAGTGACGGGACGAGAGAGGTACGTCTATCGAGAAACGATCGGGAATTCACCTCTGCAGACTCTTTGATAGATTGTGACCTCTCTGCTGCTCGCCGCCGTCGCTGTCTCCTCCTCTTCCTCCGGCCGTCGCGGATGGACGGCCGCGCGCTTCCTGCTCTCCCTGGCCAGAAAGAGCGACGTCCCCCCTTTCCTGCCTTTCTTCGCAGCTCCAGTCCGCTCTTTCAAATCCATCATCGGAATTATTCTTGTCTGAGCCGATTCATACGTGTGATACAGAACGAGCTCCAATTTTTGTATCTAAAGAATCACTCATACGTTTGTTAAGAGAGGAGAGGCCTTTTCCCGTGACACGCGAATTTCATTTCGATTAATCATTGTGCTATACACGTCATTCATTGTGCTTAGAAAAATGGCAAATCATCGCCTGAATATTTCTTTTTGTTCTACTCATTTATTGCTCCAAGTAGAATCTTGTATAAGTTTCACAGTATTATATAGTGAATAAAAATAAGTGTATTATTGCATTTTTACTCGATCGCAAATTATTTTGTCTCCTAAATGTTAATACTTGATAAAAAACCTTTTCTCCACACATCTATTAAATAAATCAAACACATGTCCCGGGAGAAAAACACAACAAGTCACGCCAATCGTGTGTTTGCCTCATTTTTTCAACAAATCATGCCTTGTCTGTTTAAGCGCGCAGGTGTAGCACACATATAGCAAGATGAAACAGTGGATCCAACCGACCGGGAGAATCACGGCTCCCCCGAGGCAGATTCACTACCTACACCGTCGGCACTGTCCTTAATGCCAATACTAATAATCCGTTCCTTTCTGGCGATTCGTGTCACTGTTTGAATACGTACACATTGCCTCCTTTATTATTCTACAAACTCTATACAGTTTTTTGTTTGTTCTTTTCTTAAATATAATAATTAATTTACCGAAATTATGAAACCCAACATTTCACTAATAAAATAATGTTCTCTTAACTACCTATTATTCTCACCAACCAAATCACGAATAAAATGATATCATAACAAATGCATAATTTTTTTAAGATAGTAAAAGCTGTTGAATTATAATATGAAACAAAACATTAAATGCCAACCTAAAACACCTTTTTCCAAGCATTTTGAATTTTAATAAAGACCCGTCAAGATGCGCAGGATGCAAGGAAAAGAGTCTTTATTAAAAAAGCGAAGCGTTATCATCAATAATCAGTCGAGCCGCAGTCGAGTCTCATTCCGGAGGCGTGCGGGGCTGCCGACTCCGCGTGTCGTCGCAGCGAACACGAGTATGCGTACGCCCCGAAAGAAAACATTCCGAAAAGAAGAAAGAGCATAAGGACGAATAATGAAAAGCGTGACGTCTGACGCGAGGACTGATTAACCGCAAATGGCAGATATTCCTCCTGAGGGAGAGGGAAAGAGAATGAACATGGAGGGAGAGAGAGAGAGTTTCCACGTAGGTTCGTTCCACCGAAACTGAGAGAGAGAGAGAGAGGGCGAGGGAGCAGGGGAGAAACGGAGAGACAGGAAGGAATTTCGCTTTCTCGTTGGGAAAATGTCGAACGTCGCAGAATGGCTCTTGTGACTATTCATTCGTTTTTCTCCCTCTCGCGCAGCTCCTCCTCTTCCTCCTCCTCCCGCTCTCTGTACTTCCCTCGATTAGAGCGCGGTCGCCTCCTCGTCGGCTGCTGTGCGCGCGCGGGCACCTACATGGCAATCGTCTCGGGTAAGACGGTTTTACGTCTCACGAGTTTTCCCTCGGCCCTCCTCCCTCTCCCCCAACTGCGCCACTTCTTCCATTCCTTCGCAATGATTTCGTCGCCATCACCCTTGGCTCTTCCCCTCCTCCCACTCTTCCTCTCTCACTCTTTTCTCTTCGTACGGTTCGTCCGATGCTGACGACGACGACGAGCCGCGCCGCTGGTACCTAATATCGGGGAATGGCGCGACGAAACTATATACGACAGACGAGGAGAGAATGAGAAGGAGTGAGAGAGATAAGGGACGGGGCGAGTGGAAGAGGGAAAAAGAGAGATCGGAGAAAGAGAAAGAGAGAAAGGGCGGTGGTGCGACACTTTTGTCAATACAGCCGGCAGCGCCGGCGCGCTCAATGCTATAAAGACCACTCGTGTCATTTCGCAATGACGAAACTTTGTTCCGAATTCTCTTTCTCTGCCGCACCCGCCCCCGACCCTCTATGCGTTTTTCTTTTTCTTTCGCGACCAACCGACAGACCAGCCGCTCTCTCTCTCTCTCTCTCCCTCCTCGCTCTCCTCGTCGGTTCTGTCTTTATTTCGCCACGAGTTTCAGTCTTTATTATACTCATTTTCTTTTTCCGGTTTCCTCTGTGCGCCGGAGCATTAATTCTCCCGCTTTAGTTTGCCTCTCTTGACTCTTTTCTCCTGTTCTTTCGCTCATCTCTGACGTGTTGATTTTCATCCAACGCTACCTTCTCTCTTCATATCTTTCTCTCTTTCGTTCTCTTTCCCTTCCTCTTTCTCACTCCCTCACTTTTTACACGTGTTTATTTCTTTAGTTTATAATGCATTATTATTAGACTCATATTTACTTCATGCTCATGCTATATTTAGAATAAGCAATATACCTTTTAACCAGGATTAGAATATTTTTGTTACCATCAAGTAAGACAGTTCCCAGTAAATCAAAGGAGACTTTGTATAAAATAATTGAATAAAATCAGATATGCCAATATTACGAATTTGAGAAACAATTTCTCGACCCTAGAAAAACTTAAACATCTCGGCATTTGTACTCTTCGTCTTCGTCGAAGTTGGCTATGGTCTTAAGCTGCTTAGCGCTGACGAAGACGGACAAGACTTCAAAACTTTCGAATTGGAATCTCTCCGCCTCTCCGACGTTGCTCCTTCCTCTGATTCTTCGCTCCCGTATTATCGTATTCAGTACCATCCTTGACAACACACGTGCGAGTCGTCATCATCGAGATATGCGCCGGTAACAAACTGCGCCCTCTCTCCTTCTCTCCCTTTCTTTCGGAATGTATCGAGAACAAAAGATATATAAGATAGCCAATAGGGGCTGCACGCGCGTCGCAGAGAACGCAATTCAACGAGACGAGGACACGAGATGATGATATTGCGCGCGAGCGCTTCCTATATTGCTGCGTTAGTTTTATCTCTTATTTCGTCTCTCTTTCTCACAAGACGCCCCCACACATGCACACACAGGCGTTTATCCTCTTCGTATACGACTTCACATGAACTGTTGGATTGCCACTCCAGGATCTTCATATTTTGTGATTTACGCATTTTGAGCTACCGACCAATAACGGTGCTGAATGTCTGCACACGCGTGCTTACCATGTGCCAATATGCATATTTGCATACTGATAGTTGTGTAACGGCCCTCAGGCAGCGCGCGGATAATCGCGCGAGGGCGAAAAATGAAGAGCGCGCGCGGAATCGAACGACGCCAGAACCGCCATAGCCGTCGTCGTGACGATTACAACGAGCTGGAGATGAAGAGCATGATGAAGCAGAGGCGGAGAGAGAGGGAGAGAGGGAGTAGACGGGGGAGAAACTTTGTGATTCCGTGCCCTCGCAGATCCTGCCGAGCGAATGACCTGCAGATATTGTCCGGCGACGATTGTTCGTCAGTTCTGACGTGAATCGAGGCCTTACTTTAGCGATCGAACTGATATTCGACGGATTGTTTGCCGCCCCGCGGACTACTCGGCAAAGTCGATCGGGAAAATGAGGGGGTGAGCGCGACTCGCTAAGCGCGATTGATGGAAGCTCCGTGACACTTTTCCATTTCGCCATATTGTGACGGTGTGATATTTAGCTTGAATCACTATCGATTCTCTTTTCCTCTGCGATTACTTTATCCCGGAGTTGCAATGTGTGTAATTGCTTCTGTAGGGTCTCTTGTTATTATTGAGTTGGAAAGACAGTTTTAAATTGGATGCAATTCATTCATATCAAATGAAAGATTTTATCTGTTCAACTTTATCTATAATAAACATTAAAACGGAACATAACGCTTATAATTTCATTCAGCAATGTCATAAAACCATTATAGGGTGCATTATAATTGCATTATATAAATAATAAAATATAAATAAACATTTTAAAATGTTGTGTGCGCGCGCGCGTGTGTGTGTGTGTGTGTGTATTTTAATATTATGTAATAGTATTTACTGTGAACATTTAAATCATCATAGCCTTTTGAAATGTTTTAAAAATCATAAAATATTTATATCATAATACAAAAATTATATTGATTATAACAAGGCGTTTGCTGAGTAATTCTTAGCTGCTGATGAAAAAGGCAGTCCCGCGGTATTGGTAGCTGTCGATGTCTTCGCCGGAATTAATCGACGCGACAAGAAGATAAAGAGTCGACCTGACATTGAAAGGTGCATTACGAAGCCGGAGATTGGAGAGTATTTTCGTCCGTTTGCGATTTTAACGCCTGACGATTGATTATCTGACTTGACCTTTCAACCACTACACTGTGTACCTTTTGCTAGTTGTCGTCAAATGACACTTCTATTTCTCGCTCATCAATCAAACAACTCCATCCTTTTCAAAACTTAATGTTTCGAACAAATTGGTTTATTGTATTCTTTGTAAAATACTTTAAAAATTAACCAATTATTAAATGATTGATGTGATTCTCTTGATTGAATTCGAAGATATTTTTGCATTTTTGCATTCGGTTAGAATTCAAGAAATGGTTTTCTCAACTTATTAAAGAAAAATAACATTTAGATTTTTTTAAATAAATAAAAATGGCTTGATTATTGCAATCTTTCCTGATGAATAATTTAACCAGTTGATAACCAGAAAATTCAATAATTCTCATGATCAACTTAGCTATTTTCTTGTTAATAAGTTGATAATTTTTGTTATTATGGCGATGTACTTGCAGCTAGTACCTGACTATGTATCAATGATATTGAAAATAATGTGTGTGTAAAAACACTTTCGAAATTTATTTTTAAGTGATTAAAAACTCTCTGTAAAGACTTTGCTTTTCCTTAGAGTTAATTATGCAATGTTCGGTTTTGACTTAACGAAGAATTTCATTACTTTTACAAATATCAACACTATAAGTTATGTAACTTGAAAGTTTACGAACCTCTCAATTGTTTCTAACCATCTTAAATTAATAATTTGTAAAATTACCAAGAATAAAAGTGTAATAAAAATAAAGATAACTATTTTGCCCCACAATATTGTGGCATACTTTAAAAATCTAAAATATACGACACTTATACCTATAAAATTCTACGTTATTATATACTAATTATTCCATTATTCTAGAAAAATTACACACAGAATATGTTTTGTTATGTTATGCTAATCCCTCAAAGATGTTAATATGTTATAGATGATGGTATCGTAATTGACGTCCCGAATTTTGTAACTATTTCTATAAAAATGCAATATTGTTATAACTCCTTTAAAGGGAGTAGCGCGAATCCCGATCGACCGTAAATATTCTCCGGCACGATCTCTTGGAGCTCTACTCCTCTCCTTCTCTTTCTCTCTCTTTTTCTCCTTACCTCTCCCCCTCGCACGCGCTCAGTCAATTCAGTTCGCGAATCTAGTATCCTCCCATCCTTGGCTAGCTAACGCGCTCTCGGAATTCCTGGCGATCTTGAGAAGATGCTCGCTTGCGCACGCAAATGTCGAAGGCTCGCTGTTTCTTCGATTCTACCAAAAAAGGAATGAGTGTACGAGCAAACGTTATTATTGTTCTGAAAAAGCGCTGAGACGTTATAATGAAAATAGATCTAGTAGCGTATGAATTTCTTTATGGAGTAAACATATGATCACTTCTGAATGAAAGGGTCTCAACTCAAAACCCAGTTGAAAAAAATGTTAACTCGAAATCGCATATACACAAAGAAATTTTCGGTGATAATTGAAGATGATTTGATCTTATGTAAAAGTGTTAAATGTAAATAAGTCAACTTAATTAAAACAAAGCAAGTTTTTAATAATAATTTTTTGTACCATCAATTTCTTGCAGAAAAGCCGCATGGAAGCGATTAAGAACTTAAAGTCTGATAAAAATAGTCGATTTTTGCACATAAAACTACTCATCAGACATCTTTTTGTGTACAATATTTTTTTTATAATCAATATTTCTCAAAAAAGTGGCGAAAAATTTCTACATACACCAAAATAGTCGACTTTCGTGACAGTACTGATTCTAAACAAAAATATCAAATACAAAAGATGAAGAAATCATAATTAGAAGGCCAAGATTTGAAGTATTACATCCTCAGTATAGAAGAGCGGTTGAAAGTTATCTTGTATCGTAAATTTATTGTAGGCAAAGTATCACTCACAGCAGCCACACACTGTGTTGATTCATGTGATAAAAAAAACTCAAAAAACAGAGAGGAGGATTTGTATTAGAAAGTGTAAATTTCTAGCTCTATAAAGGATGATATTATTTACCCCTAGGAATGCGTCTAGCGTAAGGTGACAATAATATTTAAATAAAGTTCCCTTTGAAGTTAAAACTGATTAAAATCGGTATACAAAATAGTAACACTCTGATAATGTCCAATTAAAGTTCCTCTAACTTTAATTTACCAAAAAGTAAAAATAATATAAAATGTAAATTTCCGGTAACCCTGTTTGTGTTAAACTGCAAATATCATAAACATTTTGTCTTCCAAGTGCGATGGGCGATGGCTGATAGCGTCTCGCGCAACTGCGTGTCAACCATCATAATCACAACTTCTATGGTAGGTAATCCGTACGTTAGTTCAATTGCAAATAATTAATGACAATTTATATTTCCAAGATGGTTTGCAGTGCACAGGAAAATTAAAAGAAAAAACTATAATGTGACTTTCGCATTTGTGAAAAACTCTATGCCACTGATATTAGTGCTTTAGCAGTTAGACAGGAAATCGAAAGAAAAAAAAATTTTGTGCATCTATAAAAATCTTACCATGTTCATGAAGGTTTCGAATAGTATGTTATTGCTCTTATAATGAAAAAAGGTTTACGGGATGCATGCAAATATTATAGTTCGTTGGCCTTTGGTACAACCACTGATGAAACTCGAAGATTCTGTAGAGATTAAATAATGTTGGCTAGCTATAACCTCGTAAATAACAAAAATGTAAAACGTATTGGAAATCCAAAACATTTTATAGCTAATAACTGACCATTTATATTAGACACTTGTTATAAAATGGGAATTTCTCTTGTCCAGTTTCTAGCTCTCGATGAAACGCTTTTTCTCCCATTATTCGGTCATTTAAT
>UXGD01006188.1:0-12966 GCA_900474315.1 Torymus auratus
ATTAACAGTTAGTATACTTAAATTTTACGTTTGAAATAAACTAATATATTAACTATTATGAAATCCTTCTCTCAGTGCGGTAGCTACTCTGATTCTCGCTGCAAACTGAATTTTCTTATTTGTATTGAATTCTGTTTAACGTAATGTGAACACCGACATAATTTTAGAATGTCTATATTTTTTGTAAATATTAATAAAATTACTCAACAAAAATTGCGTATAGTATTTTTTACATACACGGAGCGCCTGACAGAACTGTTTTTCCAAAAATCTGCTCAGAACTTATTTACTTAAATAAAAACCGCAATGCCGATAAGTAGGAATCTTTATTTTTAGAATTTTGCCATTTTTTAAAAGGGCCTATCTCATGGAAATGCTGATAAAATCACCCAAAAATAACTGAGCATAGTATTTACATACACGGAGTGTCTGACAGAATTGTTTTTCCAAATAAACGTTCGAATGTTTATTTATTAAATAATGAAATTGGGTTGATTTTGAAGTTCACATTGCCTTAAGTATAACCATATAAGTAATAACTGTTTAATTTATCAGATATTTAACAAGAAAAGTTGCTCTACCATTACTCCATTTTGATATTGTTAGTGCAAAAATTGGTATTATTGTGATTTACATATATACACTGAGAGAGTCAATTTAGTTACAGCTATAACACGTTTGTGTTTTAGTACGATAATTGTCTGTTTTGCAAGAAAATAAAATTTGAAAAAGCTTTTTGTGTGTCCAAAATCTGAAAATGACAAAAGTATAATTATAAAAGTGAAGTAAATTACGATAAAAAATGTATAAAAGAAAAGTATATACAATATTGCTTCCTCCCCTATGGCGTGAATAAATATTCCTAATAGTTTTCAATAATTGATTATCAATTAAGTAGATCTTCCGTTCTCAACTAATTTCATCTTTCAATAAAATCACTAGGTAGTCTCCAAAACTTATTTTGAAAACTGCACAATTCATTGTTCAAAATAAATCGAACCCCTTTTGACGAAAAATTTATAATTTTCTCTGTATAACACGGCATAACGTTTCACACCAAGCAATCACAACCCGTTACCCAAACACCTGAAAATTAATATAGAAAATGATTACACCAACGTCTGCTGAAATATTCATCAACGCATTTCAGCCCGAGAACCGAACTTCCGCCTCTATATAATACCACCCAGCGACCAAAACACAATTACGCAATATTCCTCTGCACGTAATAACTCATATACCCACGCACACCACGACGACCACCGCCGCTGCGCTGCTGCGAGAATCCAGAGAAAAAAAAAAGAATCAACCGTCGACCGCAGACTGTAGCGCGGAAGCGACAGACATATACACGCAGGCGATATCGGCGCTAGATCGGCATGCGTGCACTTACATATACGCGCGCCCAATGTTTATGCGCGCGGCGAGGTTCCGCGGTGCGCGGGTTCCCCGCGGGGTAAAAATAGTGCGGTACACCACGCGCGCGCGCAAGAGAGAGAGAGAGGGAGAGAGTGAAGCGGGTCACTAGGCTGCGCGAGACCCGTTTCGAATTTGCAATGTGCCTCCTCCTCCTCTCGGCGCCGCGCCCTTATTTTCCTCTTTATTTACCGCCTGCCTGCCTCCGTCGCGCTCTCGTATTATATGTGCGAGGAGAGTTGACTCCGGCGTCGATCGGTTTATTGTCGCGCTCGTTATGAGTGGAAACAGAGTCGCGGCTGGCGGATGTGCTGATGGTCCGCCGCGAGTAAAGTTTGCGGTTTGGAGTTTCGTGTACCCGACTTTTCGGAATGGAGTATTGTCTAGGATTATTTTTTCAATAGGGTCCGAAAATATAAATAAATTATAAAGGCGTTTATCTGATAAGAATTTTTATTTATTGTATATGATTAAACAATTTGAAGAAATTAATCTTAAAAGGTGTATTTAATGTGGTCAAAATAGCAACTTTAGCAACAAATATTCATTCTTTTTATTATTATTTATAAGAAATTATAAATATATACATGTACAACTGATAATAATATTTAATTCATTTACAAAATTAAACTTCATTACAAACACTGATTTGACTCCGGAGTTTTTACCTTATTACCGCTTTTAGAGGTAAGATGAGATTTTCATATAATTTCTTTTTCAACTGCCTGGCTATCTCATATTTTGATTGTAAGAGAGAAGATAATATCTAAATATTCTACTGATAAAAAGGAATCATACAAATTTTTTACACAATACGTAAAATTTTCATTTGAGACGGAAAAATATGACATTTAATCATACACCAATGTTAAAATTGCCAAGTTTGGAATATCTTATCAAAATGCCTATGGTTAAGTACCGCAGTTGAAAATTTGGCAGCAGATTTAAAAATATTCTATAAATAATTACAATACACTTCTGACAAAAAAGTTTTTGAACCATTTTTCGCTCGGCCTAACTTAAAATGATTTAATTATTGAGCATAAGCCATGGTCTACCCTTTATATACAAAAAGTATGCTATACTTTCATTTTTCATTTATATGCAGTGTAGATAAAATACATCCGGATCTAAAAAAATATAATAACCAATATTAATGGATACAGGCTTATTTAGAAATCTTACAATTATTTTAAAATATCGATATTAATTGAGGTATATTAGGAGATTTGTTCACGCCGCGAATAAAAAAAGTCAGATATATTTTTTTTTATAAATTTAATTTAGCTCTTAACTACTCATTTGTTACACAAAAATAATGCTGTATCATTTAACTTGACTTTTTGGCAACTTATCAAATACCTCTCATTAATTTGTATACATATAACTATCAGATGAAAAATTCTAAAACGACTTTCTTTTTGTTTCAGCCTTAATAGTTAGATTTATAACAAGACGCTACATCGGAGAATATGATCATCAACCAGGTGAGCAATACATACCTAGGGATATTTAATTATTGCTTTCAAAAAATCCTTATCCGACTTGTTTAAAAAACAAAAGCTTTACGCCCAATTTCAAAATAATTTGCAATGCGACGCTTACTTATATCTAAAGAAACAAAAACAATAATATTCTAAAATAATATTCGGAAAGATTTACGTCCGCGTATATGATAGGCATAAAACAGCCCGACGCACCGGGAGTTTGTCGCATGCGTCTCGACACTTCCGTCAAGGTTCCGCGCGTATACGTCTCCACACGACCGTCGACGACGGAGTGGCCGGGGGGCGACGATCAAGGTAGCCCGAGTCAAAATACGTGATACCTCTATACCTGTGCTCGCACTTTTGAAAAACTGCCAGCGCGTCCCGGTCGAGTCCGTCGCACCTCTGCCGCGTCTCTATATCTCTTTCTCATTCTCTTTTTCTTTTCGTCTCTACGCGCGGCGGCAGCGATCTAAATTTATCGGAGACAGCCGATTTGACATTAGACGCGTGGTGGAGAAAATTCGCGTATATATATCTATACTTTCCCGTGAGCGCGTGCACAGACCGTTTCGATTTAGACTTTCCCCGGTCGCACGAGCGTTCGCACTTTCCCCAATTTGTCGTTCGCGAGAAAGGTTGTAAAGCCCGTGAAGGATGGTCACGAGAGTGTATGACCTCGAGAGATGTAGCGTATATACACGCGTGTGTGTGTAACACTTGTTGTAATGTTTGTATGTGTGTGCTTTTCATTGCAGAAATCAAGTACAAACACGAGGCTCTGGTGGATGGGGAGCCGATACTTTTCGAAATTTTAGATATTTGTCCAAAGGTAATTTTTACTTTGAAACTTTTATAGATTATATGAACAGTATCTGTATTTTTCACTAATTTTTATTTACGTGTTCATTCTTTTTTAAATTTTAAAATATACGTTGTCATGTGATATAAACAATGAGAGTTTTTTAGTATAAGATAAAATTAAAAGAAAATGTGCTTTGCTACCATTGCATGTTTCATATAAAATATATTACTTTACAAAAATAATCTGGTAAAAATACAAATAATGAATACATGTTATAAATGTAGGTAAAATTAGATTAAATGAATCGTAACTAAATAGTTATATAATTTTTTTTGTAAAATATATGTAATTTAAAGTCTTAAGATTATTACAAGGCTGTTCAAATAAGAAAATACAATTTTATAATTCAATTGAAAATTTTATTATAAATTATACGTTATAATTACGAACCTATAGATTTATGTACACATGAAAATTGCTCTCCAAAGTAATTTGAAATTTACATCTTGAAAAAATTCACATTATTTAAGAATTTATAAAGGTTTTATAAAAGTCTAGACTGTTTGTTAATTACATTTATAAAAAACTAATGAATTTGACTATTTTTTTATGTACACATATAATATAGAACATTTGATTAACTATCTATTTTACTATTGAATTGGTTTACTAATCTTTTATAAAAATTAAAAAAAATAGAGTGAAGACGAGTTACCTTCGACAGAGACATTGCAATGGGCTGACGGGTTGCTTCTTGTATATTCAATAACCGACAGGAATTCCTTTAATTTTGTACGGAAGGCAAAAGAAGCGCTAGCAGTCGCTGATCCCGAAGCAGCTATGCCTCTTGCGCTTATTGGCAATAAAGCAGACATGATTCATTTGAGGCAAGTCAGCACCGAAGAAGGAGAGATTCTAGCTAAGGATTTCGAATGTCGGTTTAGTGAAGTTACTGCAGCTGAACAGGTTTGAATGAACATCAGTGATAATTCTCACTAATGTATCTTTTTAAATTTAGAAAAGAAATCATGTGAAAACGTACTTTCAGGTGGATCAAGTGGTAGAATCTTTTCTGGAATTATCTCGTGAGGTTCTTGCAGCCAAGCGAAAAAATAAACAATCTTTGCTCGACAGAATGCTTGGTAGCAAATCAACAAAAGTTTATTCCAGAGGGAAAAGCGATTCAGCATTGCCAAAAGATTAACATAATGATAATCTTAAGTAAAAATAAAAATGAAAGTATTAAAATAAATGTTGAAGTTTATCACATATAACCTCTATTTTTTGTACTTGCAATGAAAAATTGATCCAGCGGAAGTCTTTCTTGTTAATTAAAGTTTCTTAAAAATTAAATTTTAATTTTTTCATTAATACCCTAATCTTAACCTGACATATATGTACACATGAACAGTTTATTTGTTGTCATCATATGTTTCAAGAACATCGGCCAAATGTTCATTATCCCTTGGTTTCTTCAGTTGTTTCCTCTTATTATTTGGCTTTTTCCTCTTGAGTGCTACAGTCTTCTTTGGACCATGATCCTGCATCGATCTGATTCCTTGTTTCTCAAGATATTCGTCAATCTTTGCATCATCCATAGCATCTACAGCTACAGCTCGCCAAAGCTTTTGGAATTCGTCGTCAACAGGAAAGTGAGCTGTTTTATCATTATAAAAGACTATCTTTTTCTTATCTTGAGCTCTTGTAATATACAATAGTTCATTTTGAAGATGCTAAAACATATTAATAAATAATAATGAAACTAAGAAAAAATATAAATAGAAAGTTAATAATGTACACAAGGGTTAACATTATTTTTAAATGTTACAATATAAAGTTGGTTTCCAATTCACCTTTAAATGTCTGTCAGAATGTGGAAGACTTTCTTGAATATCTTCTAATAAAATACCTCCTAATCCTTTGAGATCATGCTGTTTCAATAACCTCAACAGTGACTTTCTGTCCTTAATTTTGTACATGGATTTAAAAGTATATCTTCCATCTTGACTTACTTCAATTTTAGGATTTTGTGGCAATGATTCCATTAGAAGCCATTGTTTATTCTGTAAGAAAAATATAACCAGATTAAATGATAATCATAAGATTAAATTATCTATTTTAAAAACAATACCACGGAAAATTTTATCATTTTTAAGTACTTGTCTTATAACTTGTTTTGTAACATTGTCTGAAAATGTGTTAGAAATGAAGTGAATTAAATCATGCTTTTTGAAATTTATGAATCATTTCTTATTCATAATATATATTTAACATTTTATTATCCAATCTTATAAAAGCAGACTATATTAACAACATACTAACCCTAGATCCTATATCGAGTTGGTTTGTTTCATCAAGAATTTCATCAAGAGTTAGAGGGTGGTCCTCTCCATCTTGATGTCTTGCTTTCATATGTTGCACTATCTTTGTCAAGATGCCGAATCGAACTTGTGAGCTACCTGACATAGTCTTGTAATTATTGATGTCCAATTTTGGGCCAGATGAAACTGACGATGGTTTTGGTTTTTTCTTTGGTGGCTCATCTCGAGTAATTTCCTTTTCTGGCTCTCTTTTCTTCTTTTCCACACTAGAGAATATGTAAGAATATTTATATTATATAAATATATTTATAAAGTCAAAATTATTTTCAAAAATCATCTCATTCAGTCTAGGAATTTTAATAAATCATCTTTTATGATTTTAAAAGAGCATGATAAAGATATACAGTCAATTTTCTTCGATAGAATCAAATGGATATGGTTTCTATTTATTAAAAATTTGCAATTGAATAATCTTTAATATCTATTAAATAATTTTATAATATTTGCATTGAAAAATTGAATTGGGAATGTAAATTTATTTATAAAACGAATAAGTACATGTATTATCCAAAGAAATAAAAACTTTTTCCGATAAAGAGTTTATTATCTCAAATCTTAAATATTTTGAAAAATAGATATTAGAAATACAAAATAATTCGTCTTTAATTGAGTAAATAGTAAAATAGTAAAAGTCCTTTAACAAAACTATATTTATATGTAGGTATCATTGATACCAAATAGAATATTTCTTTTACACATTATGCACGATTCTTTTGCATAAGCTGAATTCTTTATCACTGCAAAAGACAACAAAGTTAAGAAAAGCACTGTAACAATGCTATTTTTAAAATTATACTGTTAAATTTTGCGATTTCACATAACCTTTTGAGGTTAGGTGAGATACTCTGAATTATATTGTTAACATACCTGGGAGTCGTAGCAGCTCTCTTTTTGAAGGCTTCATGTTCTCTAAGCAATGCTGGATCCATGATTGATTTAGCAAAAAGTCCTTGTAAACCCTCAATTACACTATTTTCAATGGGGAAAACTAATCTACAGCGATGTACTCGTTGACATCACACAACACACTGTCACAGACCAGCTGTGCACCGCTCACTGACTCTGCACTCTGCGTTTAGTGTGCGTGCCAGCGTGCGTGCTGGGCAAGGAGAGCGGCGGCGCAGGCGCTATGTCGACCGATATATGCTGAATTGAATATGGAGCACAGGAACAGAAACACTCAGGATGGGAAAAGTTTCGGTCGCAGGAGCTGTTATTGCCTCGTGGTGCCATCTGTGTCAGAGAAGGAAGCAACGAGAATAAACTACTGTGCATTTAAAATATTTATTTACGAATTTATGTATTAAACACTGAATACAGTTGTTATTTAATAAAATTTAAGGTAAGATTCACGTTAATAATTATGTAAATTTTTTTTTTTTTTTTACTAAAAAATATAAAATTTTAATTTTATATATTAAGATAGGGAAATTATGATTATTTCAGAGCCAAAATCAGACGTGATTTTTTTTTAACGATTTTAAGAGGAAATTTTAAACTATTTTTTATACTATCTTATATTACTTATAACTTCTAAGGAATTAATATTTTTCAACAGAGCAGAGCTTGAATTAATTAAAGTTTTTTCAGTCTACTTTAGGAACCTTTTTGTCAGTAATCGTAACATAAATAAAATTGCAAAGTTACAGTTAATAAAAGAGACATCATTTTTCAACACAACAATAAAATAACTTTATAACACATATTTATTTATTTATTTATTATTAACCAAACTAATTATAATGCGTAATCCTAAAGAGGTAGATATGACTACCTGTACAAGGGATGATACAGTATATGAGCATACTTACAAACTAACTTAAGAACTAAGTAACTAACTATTAAATATTTTATGACAAATAATATTTCAAAACCTTATAACAAAAACAGTAGTTATAAGATATATCTTACATAGATTTTATATAATTTTTTAGCTTATTCTTTATGTGTGTTTCCTATTATTTTTGTTACTATACAAACTTTTTAATTCTTTGGCTAGACTATTTTGTCTTAAGTCTTTAGTGCTACCATGTAGCTATTTTTATTGCTAACAGCCTTTTTTGTTTTTGGAAGTTAAATACTCTTATTTCTAGTTTTAGAATTATTTCTTTTGTATATTTCTTTCAAATCTTCATAATGGTACATTAAGGTCTCCAAAGTAAAAACTTGCCTTACATTTAACGGAGTGTTTTCTACGAAACAATTTTTGTGTACAATTTTCAAGATTCTTGTTTGAATGTTTTGCAGACGAGTCATTGTTTAAGATTGTTATATTAAACTTAAGAAAAAATCTCTGTGTTAGGTATTTGCGTATATTCAATTCAGAGTTCTATAGTTTTAAAATTTAATTATTTTGCCATAATTCTTCAAACAAAAATGATTATCTACGATTATTGTATAATAAAATCTGAAAGGGGGCTTCACCACGTTACTTGGAAAGATTAATAACATTTCTTTACAATCGTTTGTCCAAATGGTATAATGAAAAAACGATATCACATAATAATATAATTCATAAAGTAACAAAAAAAAATTTTTCAACGAAATTTCAATATTGCAACAATAGATATTGCCAATTAAAAAAAGTTCAACTATCAATGATAATCTTTTTTATTTTTGATCCGATTCAAAATTGGAATGGCTCATTTTGTTCCTAGTGCAATTTCATAGCGAATCAACGATATCAAAATTGAAAAAATTTTCAAAACCTGCAAAGATACATCCAATTGTTTATAGATTATTAGACAGTTTAGTTAAACAAATAGTTGTACCTTTGCGAGTTTTGAAAATTTTTCAATTTTGATATCGTTGACTCGCTATTTAATTGCACAAGGAACAAAATGAGTCCTTCCAATTTTGAATCAGATCAAAAATAAAAAATATTATCAATCATATTATGATGTGATATCGTTTATTCATTATACCATTTGAACAAACAATTGTAAAGAAATGTTATTAATCTTCCCAATTAACACGGTGAAGCGACCTTAAATCATGAAATATACACACTTTGCTACAAATACTAAAAACAATTAATTATTTCATTTACTTTACTTTGCTGTGGCTGGCAAGGCAGGTTATATATAATTACTTTATATCACGTGATATGCGACGCAGAAATATCAATACGAATCCCAATCAATAATTTAAATGTAAAAAGTCACTGTCAATAACATGCGTCCTTCACAATAACGACAAAAATCAAACTTCAGTGTCTGGTTCATTAAATATATATGCGGATGCACACGTGCATTTATTCGTGTAAGTATTTGATTCATTCTCTCTGTTTCTTCTTCCTGCCAGGAGTTTGTTTCATATTAAATATTTCCATCATATGTGCTTTTGTATTCATTATGCAGATAAACATGCTCAAAGGAATCTACTTGTTCATTCATTCATATTATTCGATTAAGTTTATGAATATGTTCCTCTCCGACTTTTATTCTTTATTTATCTTTGAATTGCGAGTTTCATAACTCACCTATAATATACACGATAGGCGAAGCAATAAATTACCGTAAAAATTAATTTTATAAAAGATTTAAGAAAAAAAAACTCTTTCCCAAGCATATAGCTTGAAGATGTTCGTTATGCGTTACTTATACATAATCAAATAATTGCTTTCACATCATATTTAAAAACACAATGTATTCGATCATTATTGAACTTTTTTTTATAAATATTAATAATCTTTTCAAAAACATGGCTTTTTTAATACGTTTACCCTATTTATCCTGGATACGTTACATAGAGAATCACTGTCGTTGTGATATCTATAAGCTCGCAGCATTCTAAGTTTTTTGAAAAAGGAAACAGCAGAAGTGAGAACTGCCTGAGGTTTTACATTTTTCACGTGGATTTCTGATGTTTACAAGCGTCGCAGTTTCGCCAGTTTCTTTCTCGACTTCCTCCCAATGTCGTGTCGCACAAAGAGACATAAAAGTGGCAAAGCGCGCGGGTTTAAAAGGCCAGAAAATCGTCAACTTTTCCCCGTAACCCTTTTCATTTACATGTATACTCCTTTTCGTTATTATTCTTATACATACTTTTACTATCCTCTTTTGTAGGAGTTGTTATTTGTCCTTCTATGATTTTCGTATGCGTCGAGAATTTGGATTGGTTTAATTTATTTTTGGTATATATTTTAAATATAGTACTTAATGTTCAATTTTTATTTTAATATCAAGAGAATCTTAACAAATTATAAAATCTCTTTTTTTTTACATTGACGTTATATTATTCAAATCCAGCCCGAATAATATTTTTAATAAATCTCATCAAATAAGCAAACTAAATAAAGAATATTAAAGGGAAATTTATTATGAATATAATATTGTGGTATCAATGAAACTGTAGGTAGAAAATGGATAATTATACTATCACTTCAACGTAGCTTGAAAACTACAAACAAGCGTTGAAAAAAGTAAATTTAAAATTCAGAAATAAGATTTATTCTTTCAAAGTCACTCGTCTCATGCATCTCTTAAACGCACTCAGAAGAACAGGGCTTGAAACTGAATGAAGAATAAAAAATTAATAGACTAATTACGAAATGCTATAAGAGAATGAATTCACGTTAAAAACTTTTTTATAAGTAATGTATCCATAGTTATATAATTGGATTTATAATTTTAGTAGCTTCATTAATATATATAAGTGGATAAAAAGTTTTCTTATGTTTCTTTTCTTTATCCTATAATATATGAACACTTGTTACGTTCAAACACCTATATGCTGGCTAAAAATATCTTCTACATATAGAATGTCACTTTATTCTCCTCTACTCATTACCTTTTATAAGGTTTTTTTAACACATGCATGAAAAAGGCCCTTTTTCTGCGTAGAAAAGTGAATCAAAAATCGAACATTTCTAGCGTTTGGCGAGGCCTCCCGCGGCAGCGGGAGGATAAGTTCTTAGTCTCTCGCTATATGATGACTCAATATGCCCGATCTCCCATTCACTTTACATGCAAAGAAAAAGTCCTATTCCTGCACTTATTAAAAAAAATTACTATGTGTAACAAGGAAGCAATTGACTTTTTCAGACTCGGATGATGATTTTGAGCATTCGTGTATCACTCGCCTCCGGTGCCCGAGTGAACCACTCGTGCCCAATCATCATCCTCGCTAGAAAAAATCAATTTTCCACCCTTGTTGCACAATGTACTATTTTTCTAGAAGTAATAATAGATATCAAGTAAAATATTGCCATTAAACTTAATAAATTCAAAACCAGGCCAACTTTTTTAAAATGCGCTCTTTGTAATATTATTTTCAGGAAACAAACTCGAAAAGGATGAAACAAATTTTTCATAAAGTCCATAAGCTGTTCATAGACCGCGTAGTTGTTCCGCTTTTTCAATATGTTTATTTTCGCATTAGTATCTACTTCCCATACGTAATACAATAATAAAACTAAAACGCTGTATGTACGAAAATCATATTTCAAAACCAAGCCCAGCCATTATCAACAACCGCACAACAACGAACGTATTCAACAAATCGTGCCAATGGCAGTGCTGAATCAGAACACTTAACCATCCCGCAAAGCTGCCTAATAAGCGACGTCTTTTCGGCCGCAGCCGTCTCTCCTCATTCGATTACGCGACAGCTCATCCGCGCGTACTCTCTCTCCTCCCTCTTCTGACGATCGCGCGCTTCATCTTCGCGACGCGATTATCCGCGCGCGCACATCGCTTCTCACGCGCATCCGGATTCTCTCTCTCACTCACTCCCTCGTTTTCTCTCCACCACCGCGAGAGTTAACTATCTTCCGGCGGCGCGCGCCCGCGGCCTTCGCCGCCTCATCCTCGCGCCCGCGCGCGCGTTTAAAGTTTCAATCGGGATCTGCATAATTTATATTATGCAAAGTCTCGCAAAAGTTGCGTAGCGCCCGCCCGGCGTATATATGTATACGTATATATGTATAACGTGTAAGCAGAGCGCGAGCGCGCGGATATGACATCGGCGCGACCGTTGTACGACTTTGAGGCAACTTTTAAGGGTCGCGCTTTGGTACGTATATGTGTGTGTGCGTGTGTCTATACGTATACACGGCGATCGGAATTACCAAGTTCGCGCGCGCGCCCGGCGCTTCTTCGGTGTATAATACAGAGATCCGGGGCCCGGCGTACCTGCGCGGCTTGCTTAATGTTGAAATTGAGTTAACGGATTTTATGATTAAGTGAACATTGCTCCGTCCCTCTCGTCGTCTCCCCCCATTTAAGTTATCTTCATCGGCGGTTTAAGTATACGATGTTCGCGATTCCTTGGGAAATTGTTAATTTGCGGGTAATTATTTTTCGGTGTGTGTATATAGAGTTTATTTTTCAACGGTTGTCGGAGGAATTTGCTTTTGGGCGGATCGCAAATACGCAAGATTAATTCGTTGAATTAAAAAGTATTTTTTTCCCATTTCATATTTTTTTAGTTGGATTAATCCTTATTTTTTTGTGTAAATGTCATTCGACAAATGTCGTTCAATCTCACTGTCATATCCAGTTGGAATTTAAAAATGATTTTTTTGACAAATTTTTATTATTTATGGAATGAAGAGAATTCCGATAGAAAAGGGTACAAAGTTGTTTGTATTTGTGGAAATTCAATTTTTTCTCATCCACTAAAACTAAAATAAAATTGTTACTATAAAATGCTATCTTTACTTATCCGAAAGCTTAAATAAACAATGTCGCCAGCTTCCAAATATGAAATACATACGTTTTTTACAGTTTTTAATTATTTTAAAATGACCACTACATTGTTATGCAAGTTTCTATTATGAAATTTCAACGAGTCAGGTCTCTTATAAAGTCAAAAAATCAAGTATTTCGTTTATAGTCGAAATATAAGCTAAAAAACCTAATTGAAAGTGATACGG
>UXGD01006189.1:0-12966 GCA_900474315.1 Torymus auratus
GACAGAACGGTTTTTATTTAATTAAATAAATTCTCATCATTTTTTTGGAAAAACACGTTTGTCAAGCGCTCCGTATATGTTAATACTATACTCAGATTTTTTTTTTGATGATTCTATTGGGATTTTCATGAGATATCCATGTTTGAAAATTATGTCGGTATTTAACATCACCTTAAAAGTTACAATGTTTCTTGGACAAGCCCAAAATGTTGGAAAAAACATATCTTACCATAAAATTGTCAAGAAAATTTTTGAGAATTTTCATAGAAATTCTTCTTATAAGTACCTAATGTTTCCAAGATTTTCCTAGCATTTTAAAGTCACAACAAAACACCGCACTTTATATAATAAACCAAATGGTTGAAGACCGAAATCCCGTACGATATTTCTAACGAATCATACAAGTACCCAAATTCTGAATCGTTCCCCAACCTCCGCGTCTAAACCGCTTTCTATTCTCGATCTAATTGCGCTTCTCACTACTTAATATGTGCAACGACCCCAGAGCCCGAGCTCCCGAGCGAGGGAGAAGCCAGCAGAGGCGGTTGTCGCATATATATTATATATATATAAGTCGTCGTCGCGAGAAGTTGACGGCTGCACACTGGCGTCGCGCCAACTTTCGATTTCGTATTGATTTTCGGGGCATCGCTGCCGCGTGCTTGTCTGTGTGCACGTGCAGTATACGCGTATAATACAATCGGGGTCCCCGCCCTGCTGTCACATATACACACGCGCGCGCGAGCAAGAGAGAAAGAGCGGGGGAGGCCATTAGCTTCATTGGCCTGATGCGGATGCACCGTCGTTGACTTCGTAAAAGTCAGCGGGCGTTGGTGCCTGGCGATCGATTTTCGGCCAAAGATGAACGTGGCGCAGGGGAGGGTTATGAGGGGGCATTATTTGTGTCTTGATGGTGAATGAGTTTGTTGGATGAGCGAAGAAAAAATGGTATAGGTTTAGAGGTGATGGTTAAGTTGCGCGTGATTTTGCATGCGGGGTGCATAATCAGGTCACTGTAGTTGACATGATATCGTGATGTCAGAAAAATTATTCTGCGGTAGAAGGGACTGATCTTTTTCTTTCTTTTTTCAACATTTTATAGAAATAAAGGTGTAGATAAATGTCTAATTACTATACGAAAAATGATAAATTTTTAACAATTAAAGAAAAACCTCGAATCGGTATATTAGAGACGATGGCTTTGAATTAATGTACTTTATATTTTTTAAATCACTAAGACCTACAGTATTAATAATACAGAATAGTTTTAAATTTTGATTATTTGAAGGATTTCAGATGATTCGTAAATAGCTTCACTCTTATTCGATTAGACATGCTGGGAAATGTTAAAAAACGATTTTCTCAATTAATCATCTGATTGAATAATGGTCCAATTTATTTGTTTAATTCCGGTCGCGGAGGCTGGGAATCGCATGAATTGTTTCATTGAACGAGCGGATCGTAAATTTTATGTACAGTCATTCATTTGTTTAAATTACGTTGTATGCTTTTCTATTTGTAAGTACTCAAGGATTGGTTTTTTTCGTAAAAATATTCATGAAGTATGTTTTTCCAATTATTCACTTAACCTTATAAGCAATAATTCTAAGAACACTAGTTAAAAATCTTACCATCTATGTGTGGTTATAGATCCATAAATGTACAATGTGGTCTTCCGAAAGTAGTAAATAATTCTGAGATTAATTGTTTGTAACATTTTTTGACATTTTTATACTTACATACATGAGTAACCATAAGTAGTTCTTGGTACAATTAGAAATAGCTTATGTCATGGTGAAACAATGATTTAGAACGATGTAAAGTAAGTGTTTCCGGAAAAAATTAATGAATTTTCCAAGGATTATAAGTAAAATAAGCTTCGACATTGAAAGACCGTTTTCTCGGTTTCTCTGACATTCGTATACCTATATAATTAATAACATTTTTCCAGAATTATTTGAAAATATTTTATAACAAAATTTTAATCGTCATCTTTGTACCGTGAATTTCATAAATTTTTATACAAAATGTAAAATTTAATCTAGCTTTATACTCATTTTAAAACGTCCACTTCCATTAACCTTATTTCGCTATTGATTTTCGTGTACGGTCAGCGAACTACTAAAACTTTTCGTTGATACAGAAGTAGAGAGCTTCTTATCACACTTGTTTGAATTATTTTTTCTGCACCAACAATAAAATTATTTTCATTCTTTTAACTGACTACAGATTACATTTCGAATTCTCATGAATAAATAAAAAAAATCATCGTTCGAAATCAAAATCACGCCAGCAAGGCGTCTCTTTTACTCAACAAATTCTATATCACAAGTTAATTGAAAATAGCAGCACCTCCTCGACGTCACAACGTATATAATAACATCTTACAGATGGCCGCCGCGCGGATCGCCTCGTGTCCCACGTCACGCGTTATAATCGTTCCGGCCGCACTCGAGTCAATTAAAAAGAAACAGCTCCATCAAAACTCACACACCTATATACTTGCGAAGATAAGACAAACGCCTCGATTCATCGTCTCACCAGAGCCAAAAGTGGGGCGCCCGCGAATCGCTCGCAGGTGCGCGATTTTTATTACCAGTATTATACATACGAACGTACATAAGTATGGATATCTTTCTGTATATTATAACGTGGCGCGTGCTGATAGCTATCAACACAGCACGCACGTATATCTACGCGCGCGTTATGTAACTCCCGCTGCGGCCGAACGGAAGACTGTCATCGAACGTCTCATCCGCCCACGCGAGCGCGGCTCTACATGCAAATTGATTTTATATAGCGGCTGTGATATATACGTATGGACTTATTTTTGTGCGGCGCTTCGCTGTGCTATGTGTACGACGGTGGCTGTATTTTCTTTGTCTTCGAGACGGGGAGTATAGTTGTGCGGATATTTGCCTCTGATGTGCGAGGGATGTGTATACTGGCTTGTTTTTCCCAACGTAGGGCTAATACTATTTTTTTTTATTTTAAAGTAGCTATAGTAGGCATTGCTGTAATGCCTTGCGATATGATAAATTTTCAATGTTAATTACTATTACTTTCAAATAATATAGGCTCGTCCATTGTTGCAAATTGCCATTGTTTCCGGCTAAAAATATCTCTTCGGAATGCCATGTGAGAGAAAAGCTAAACGGAAAATGTTCTTTTAGTATATAATACGAGCTCAAGTACACTTCATTAAAAAAACGATTAAACCGGCTTATTAACGCATTGTCACCACTATTTTTAGACTTCGTAGAAAAGATTTGATTTGCTTAAACTCGTTTGAAACGCTTTATCTTTCAAAGTATAATAACTCCAATGCCGACTGTCAATTGCTCTTTATAAACACGAGAGATTTCTGGCAAGTAACGTAAAACTTTCGGAGTTATATTTTGAAATTATGTGTGAGAACGCGAACGAGAAATATAAAACGAATACTTAAAGTATTACTCTAAACAATAACGTATGAAACGTCGCCGCGCGTATCGCAATTCAAACTTCAATTCCAACTCGTGGCAAACCATTGATTTCTCTTACGGAATCCGTTCCAACCACAATTGTTGCATCCCATGACTCTTCAGACACACACCCACCGGCCAGTGCGAACGAAAAACGTTGCAGATATATATAAGTACCTATATCCGTATAAGCAAAACATGCATCAATTGAAACGGCGCGCGCGACAAAAAGCTGTCGGCGACCAACGCATCTCTGATTTCAATTAAACCACGACGCGTACGTGATGTAAGGGTCAATGAAGAAAGGTTTTTCCCTGTTAGCACAGCAAAGCGCATCGGCGGTGGCTTTGCGCGATCCGCGCACGCCTATATCGCGTACAAGAAATCTCGCCGTTTCCTTTGATAAGCTTGTCTCTCTCCGTCGCCGCCGCCGTGTGACGATCTGGGGAAGAGTTTTTTTTTCAGCGAAGCGCGGCACGATTGGCGAGTTAGGTATCTTCTGCGCGCGAGATATAAGCGAGATATGAAGGAGTAAAATGCGTGTGCGGCTAGGTATGTGTATATACTGCGGTGAGACGCGAGCGCTCGCCCTGTAAATACATTCTATTATCGACGTTATCTCTTGATACAGCGCGCGTTCTTTCCTCGAAAGACGTGGCTGGTAAATTGCTGAGTTTGTACGTGCTATAGTGTAAAATAATGTTATTTTCGCGGGTGTTATGTAAAAATAAGTTCTTTTTAGTAATAGAAATATACTGAACCGATTTTACTTGACAAAATTACATTGAATTATTTAACCGCGGTTAGAATTACTTAAAAACACTTGAACTCAAGTCCCTCCTCAACATGGCAGACATCGCTTATATACAAGACAGAAGCATCGTCGAATAAAGAAATAAAAAATCAGCACTTTGCAAAACATTTCATAGCTCCATTCCGCGCAGACAGAAAAAGTTGACCGTATGTATGCGCGCAACAGCGCAAGAACTTACCCTCCGCAGCTATTTCTGCCGGCCATTAAATATGTATGACACGCGGCGACGGCATTGATTTTCGCGGATTTTCTTCCCGCTGCTTTTCGTTATATATCGGCCATTTCTATACGCCCCTCGTCGCGATTTTTCTCCTTTAACGATGATTTTATTTACGGTTCGCGCGTCCCTCACTCCCGCGCGCGTAATTGGAGCGAAACGCCGAGAAAACCTGCGACCTGGGAGGGATCGATTTCTTTCATACAGGCTCTAGCTCCCGCACGGTCATTGCACGTGACCGGGAATGCTGCTGGTGTACGTGTAATACTATGTGTAACCTCTGCGTTGATACAAGGGAGAGAAGACGATGAGGTCGAAAATGAAAATTTGATATCGCTCGGTCCCGGAGATGGCTCGATTGGCGCTGCTTCCGATTTGCATAGGCGTGCGATTTTCTGCGGCGAGCATTATTTTGCATATGTATGGCAATGTCTAAGGGATGTGTGAATCGAAGAAAAATTGGTCGCTAATTTTTTATTGGTCTGAAGGTTGCATCGTTGGAATGCACGAAATAATTTTTTACAATTGCAGAAAGTTATTAAACATTGGAAATTTTATCTAAAACCTTCGTTATAAAGCTATTTTATACCATTAAACACTAAATCATTCATATTAATTGGTATAAACTTGAATTAATTTTATTTCTTTGCATCTTAACGTTGCAAACTTCAGATCCATAATTTGTTTGCTTCTTTTTATAAAAAGTAATAAGGCAATTTGAAAAAAATATGTTACTTATTTTTCATTCATAATTGCATATGCAATGAACTGCCACTACTACTAGCTAACGAATTTTTCGAAATTCTCAGGAGATCCGTTAATGGTCTGATTTTAGCAAAGAGCGTTGATGAAAAATATTTCTCGTCGTTCTACTTTCGTAATATAGTAGACTCGCTGTTTGTCACGTCGCTCTCTCGGTCTGTCCAATTATTAACACGAAACCTTCCTGCAAAATACAACCTTCAAACGCTAATGACGAACTCCAGATTATTACCGCACCGTCACTCTTTTAACGATGAGGGTTTCTCTCTTTGCAGACGCATCGGTTTTCTACTCTATTCTGACATGTGATGTTAATAAGAAGACACTAATATAGATTCCAAGTGTATTATTAGTATTTCGCAGAGTTCATAGTGCTATTCTAATTGGCCTTACGTCGATAAAGCTAATTTTTTTTTCACTACTTTAGAATACAGTATACATGGAATGGGTATATGGGAAAATATTCCTTCAATAAAATAAGAATTCGCTTATAGTTTATAAAATGAAATATAAGTTTTGGGTTGCAATATTTTTAATAAAATTTCTACTTTGCACTTAGAAAAAAGATGTTGGTACTGTTAACTATATTGCATAGTAAAACTCAATATTATTGCCTTAACTATATTTTTTTGTAAAGTGGACTATGATATTTTAATATAATAAATATGTTCATATAATTCAAACGGCTAAACAGTTATAGTAACTCAATTATTATACATGTAACTAAATTGTCAGTGAAGCTTACTATATTTATTTAATATAATATAATATTTCCATTCGAATTCCTTAGTTATTTAAAATGATACCCAATAACATTTTTAGCTATCTTGACCATAATCTTAAATGTAAACAGTATTATAGAATAAGGTTGTAGTCAAATAATACTATATTGTATAGTACTTTTATGTGAAAATATACTATTTTTTTTCTCAGTGTGCTGTTGCACTTCATAACTAATAATAGAGTTTTAGAAAAACAAACACGAACTGCTTTTAAGTTGATTTTTAATTCAAATCAAGTCGATTATAAACCACTTTTTAAAGAAATTTTTTTTATTGTTTTAAATAAAATATTAATAAAAAAATAAGTGAAATAGAATGACTTCATGGCTGGCCGACAGTCCGTGTAAATTATTGTAAGAAGATACCGTTACGCTCCTGTTGCTCACGCTCAACTCACCAAGCGCGAGTGAAAGTGTTGAAAAGCGGAAATGTAAAATATATACAATAAATAATTAGCAAAGTTAAATACCCTTCAAAAAAAATAGAACTTTCTTCTTTCACGTTACAGCGCGCTCAATTTAGATAAGAGACGTCACTCGATCAGCGTCAGAAAGTACATATCTGCATATATAAAGATTATAGCGTTTTACACAATCGAACCTTCTAATTAGTACTTGTAACTCTCATTAATCACCGACCAACCTATATGCTAACAGCTCCAATTTCCAATAATTATCAAATATTGTCCGTCAAACATGAAAGCTCACTTCCGATCGAAAGATTAAACGCCGACGACTCTTTTGCCGGCCCAATCCATGTCACACACACACAGGCGCGCGCCTTTATTTAAAGGCCTTCCCTCTCTCTCTCTCTCGGCTCATCGCAAACACAATGACGATCAAGGCCGCCACCGTTACACGCGGAACACACAAAAAAAGCGCCTGACATCACCTCTCCGCACATCCGACGGATAGAAGAACAAAAAAAAACACAGACGCAGGCGCGTCACTGCTGCCTTGATCCTATAGTTGCTGCTGCTTCGGTACACACATATATATAAGTACGCACGCGTTCTCTCGAGGTCTTCATTATTTGTGAAGAGTGTCGCGTGTGTGCGCGCGCGGGAGTCGCTCAAAGTTGGATGGAATTCCGAGGCTTTGTATGGACACGAAAATATTGAAAAGAGGCGATGAGTTTTCCATTGTAAGACGCACGCGTGGTGCTGGATTGGTGTTTGTTATGTATATTATTCTTCTATGGAAATCGTAAATGTGTGTTTCCACTTGTACGATTGACATTTTTATGAATGTCATGTAGAAGAAAAATCAAATAGAAACACTTGTTCTCATATAAGTATCATAATGAGGGTGAAGGTTACATCGATTTGATCATGCAACGATATTTTGCAATAATTGTTTTTCTTTTAAATTAATTCAGATTTTACTTTATTCGATTGTAAAAAAATGATTTTCATTTTTAAAATATTGTTGATGAGGAATCTGTGATACGAAAAAAAAAATTTTAATATTTCATTCTCACGATTAGTAAAAATACTGTTACGACGAATGATACACCTTGGAATGAAAATATACGGTGCTCTCATCACCGTTCTCCACATTTGACTTCAATTCGTTGTACATCAGGCGCATGTAGCATCGGAATCCTAGAAATGACACGTTATTATATTCGCTTTCGTGCTTTCACCGTGTAATATAAGCTGTGCGACAACCCGTGTACATGTTTCTCTTTCTTTTTAGAAAAGAAATTACAAGTGCGCCGGCCGGAAGAGAGCTTGTACCGTTTTTGGAATTTCTCACGAGCCGCTATAGGCGCGTTTTCTAAGTACTTACCGCTCTCCAAAAGGTATAGAATTCTCGTATGGATGAAGGGCTGCCTTTGTAAATGCTCTTGAACTGGTTTTCCCGAAAAAGTTCAGCCTTCGGAGACGAAATTGTACGCCCCGGAATAGCAATAAAAACGTCGCCGACGAGATGTATATATACATATATGTTTTGTCTCGTTGGGATAAGTTACGATGGTACGTCGTTTTTTTTTATGACGCTGGTATATTTATTTTCATGGATGCGAGGTCGATGACGTTAGTGCGTGTGTAAATGTTGGCTAGAGGTATACTATAAGGTACATATGGTATGTTCATTGAAGTAACTGTGATGTATTGTGTTTATTCCGTAACCCATAATAAACAGGACGATTGAACTTGCGAATATTTAAAATTCGATGTCACCTACTTTTTAAAGTTATAAATGAGTGGCGAAATAAACTTTCGATGTTTTCATTTTAAAATATTTGCATCATCTATTCAAGTTGAAAGTTTGCTGAATAACACTGTTTGTTTTATATATAGAAATAACACGTAAGGAAAATTTTAGAATAATTTATTATGCATTACGTAAATTAAAAAAAGAAAAGTTTCCAGATCGAATGACTAGCTAATTGGTTTTTAGATTGGATAACTTTATCCTTATTTTTTGCGCAAATAAAACTTGTTGGTTTTAATTCACTTGAAAGCTTGATAAAAAAAAGGTAGCAGTAAAAAAGCCTTTTCTCTAATGTGATAAAAAATATTTTTTCTAAATTTTGCATGTGAAAAGCGCCTCAGTGCCTTCTGGATTATTTTAGTAGCACTTATCTTGATTGAACGTTATAACGTATAAAAATTAATTTTCAAATAAATAAAACGACGATTTTCGGAAAAAACATTCCCTATAATATAACGCTCAGAACAATAATATAGCTATTATCAGTACTTTCATAATTGAAAGCATTCGCACGTTACCTCAAACAACACACTACAACCTCATCGCTACCTTCCTCGCCCCATTACGTCATTCACAGCCAAAATCCAACAACACAAAAGGGAAGAAAAAAATTTACAACTCTATTTTCCATCCTAATCACCTCGCCACGTAATCATCAGCTGACCCGTCCGTACTACATATCGATGCTCCTCTCTATGGATCCTCGATATACTTACACGCGCGCGGAATGCCGTGCTAAACCCGCACACATAGTCTTCGTCCCTCTCTTCATCCGTACATATACGCTAGCTGACGTCACCGCCATTCCGGCTCGCGCGCCGCTCCCGAGCGTAGCGAGCGCGCGCTGATGCGGCGGCAGTCAGTCGGGGCACGTCGGCGGTACGCGACACTTGTGCCACGACGCTCTATCGCTCAGTCTTTCTCTCTCGATCGAGGGGATATATTATTGTGTGTATGTGTGTGTATACACATATATAGATATATATAAGTACCGGTGTGTGCACGTGCGTGTGTTTTGTCGATTGCGCAGTGCGCGCGCGCGCCTTCCTCGAGTACGCATACGTGGAGTTCGACCGTAAGTCTAACCGCGGGTATATATACATATAGAACTGTGGGGAGTATTAGGGTTTTTGGAGTTGGAGTTGTTGAGCGGTGCTATCCATATTGGAGTGTGTTAAATGTGAAATGTTGTAGAAGCTTTTTTTTTGTCGGAACGTGTTCATCGTCGCGGAAAATCGCAAACAAGTTGATAAATATTCGCGAATCGTTGATATAGTGATTTGCTTGGTGTATTATACGGTTTTAACGGGTACGTTAGTATTATTACACCCCGGTTTTAGAATTAAAAAGAAAAAAATAAATAATTGCCAGTGTTTGTTCGCGTAATGATCATGTGAACGGAGTCTTTTAATTAAAAGAACGTGTCTTGCTTGCCATTTCGCTGCAGATGTTTGTTGCATAAAACATTATACAAACTAGTTTTTTTTTTCATTGCGAGAAAAAGTTATCGAGGAAAAAGTTTTGACGACTGCAGCAACGTTAAAAAAATACCGACATCTATACTTTAACCTTCTCTTTAATAAGAAATTTATAGTCATTCTACAATTCTTTTAAAAGTAAAAAATTACACTGCAGCTGCGCCTCCAAAAACCCAACCCCGTCGCGCGCGAATAAGTATCCACTACAAAAACTACCGCTAATTTCCAGAGAGAAACTTCAGCCAACCAAGCAGCAGCAAAGACAGCTTTAAAAAAGCTCGGGGGAAGAAGAAGGTATCAGTGCGGGGCGGCTTCTTGGCCATAGTGTGCGTGTGTAATAAACCGACAGGCGTGTGCCGCTCGACCTGAAAACCTTACGCAATCGATCGCGGCGCCGCGCGCGCTAGACGTGCGTGTGCGTGTCTCTGTGTTCATACATGTGAGTGTATTATATACCGTGACACACGGAACCTGTGGATATAGAGAGCTAGACGGATAACGAAAGGGACGGAACCATGAAGTCGAAGAAGCAGAGCGACAGCCTCATCGCGGCGGAGAGAAACGGAGTGAAGAGCGAAGCGGGCCCTAAAGAGTCGTCGCTGCTGCCGCCGCCGAAGCCCCAGAAAAAGGGTGAGCATCGACCTATAGGATAATTGTTGCGGTATTATACCGGTTTATATACAAAAAAGTCGCCTCTATAGTGGGCAAAAGTTTGCCTTTGATTGGAAATAGTCGGGAATGTCCTTTTCTCTATAGGTGCGTTGATCATTCTAATCGACAATAAGAATCACGTTAGCATTCATTTAGTTAGTATACGCCTTAAAGTATATCAATAATAAGAACTTAACCTACATTCTGGAAACTTGATTCGATATGCCGCTGACGATGGCATGTATAGGGTTAGGAATCCATTAGAAGGGTCAACAACGTTATAGCTAAATATATGATAAAATGCCGGAGATACTTTGACGGATATATGTGACGATGTTCCAGCACACATTAACATGAATCGATTTTCTCGTATAATCGCGCAGAGATATATAAGTAATTGAAGGTTAAAATATAAATTAACCCCTTCGTGTATGAGAACCCACTTGTAGCACTTGGAAGTGTCAGAACGCTTGTCAGTGGTTGACGCCTCAAGAGATGCGCCGTGTATACATAGGATGATGAGTCTTAGAGATGACACGATAAAGTTATTCAAATGAGTAATTAAATTCAAGGCTGCACGGTATTATGTATTGCCATCGATGTTTCGTCTCGCTATATACACTACCGCGCGATGATTCATTATTATTTTAAGAACGGATTTCAAAAACGATTGTATTTTTGACGCTAACGTTTATTTTTGCACGTGGTCCACAGGCTTTTAATATATTCCATCTCAACGAGATCTAGACGTTCTACATTTTCGTCGTTGTGTATAGGTAGAAGCGTAGGTCAGTGTCGTAAAAAGTTTACTAAAATGATAATGAAACATCATTTTTATCTACGCTGATATAACGAAAAAAAAAGAAAGATAGAAATTAAATATATAAATATACATAACTTGTGCTGCACCGCATAATAAACCATTGACAAATCTCAACAAAAGCACTTGTCGGAAACCAGTTCCCGGCTGCTTTTACATAACCAACCTGCGATATCCCGTGGGCCGCCCGCGCGCGAAATTAACGATCGGCCACGCAGCTGCATTACATTCACGCTTCTGCCGCCACCTTTAATCTTTAAAAAAAAAAAAGAGAGAACTCGACTCTTTAGTTCGTACGCCCACGCGAGCATCAAGTGTGTGTGCAAACGAGAACTCGTCGATGCACACGTGCGAAACGCTCGATTTCTTTTATTTAGCGCTATATATAGCGTCGGTGTTTTTTCAAGACCTCGAAAACTCTCGCTGATGCTTCGCGCGTTCGTTATCCAATTTGTGACTTTTTTTTCTGCGCTCTTATTATACGAATGACTTGATATATACCTATACGGTAGCCGGGACAGAATTACGTGTATATAATGCGGAGGTGTGGAGTTTTATTTTTAGCGCTGGTATAATACGGTGCGATATCGCGAATTTCTTTATTTCCATTGATAATAATTCGAGGCTGGCCGTTGCGCGGGGCCGATAGGTTTATACGCGTATTGTATTTATATATATATATCGGTCGCGCTCGCGAGATTAAAATAAACGTGGGCTACGGTGGTCCGATTTGACTTGTTAATAAACATGTCGCTTGACTTCTCTTTTGGGATATCGGCCGTGTATTATACCCACCGAGACGTATGGTGAAATTATTTAAAACGTTTTCGAGTTTATATATATATAAATCTTTTTTTTTTATTTTTTATAGTTTTACGTAAGTAGCTGGATAAGTGCGTAACTGTATTTACATGATTTTTATTCGTCGACAGGTAAATCTTGACTGTCAAAATATTGAGCAACGCGCGATTTTTCGTGCTTTTTATATATTTTGCTATACACAGTGCGGGTATAACTCCGGTTATCCAACATACTGCAGAGGGGAACAATCCGAAAAGCAACTACTACTTACTACTCGAAGCGTATGTAAGAGAGCCAACGCGAAGAAAGCAATAAAACTGGCATTGCTGCGAGGAGAAAGTCTCTCGCTCCTTTTTTTCTTTTCTTTTCTTTACGAGCGAATCGTAAACGTCGAAATTCCGCGCCTGAAGTCAGTCAGTTGCAGTCGAGAGGCGCAACTATATATGTATAACGGGTTTCAACATTGTAATCGTGGTTTTCAAAACTTGTAATCGATCCTCTCAGCGCCACACGGTAAAACGACGCGCGCGAGCGCAGCGCAATTGTAAGACGCGCGGGAGTTTGGTATCAGCAAAACTACATACATCGGCAGTGTATATAACGATTGTAAGCGAAATCCGATCACTGTACCTATAGCCGATTGAAAAATAAGAAGAAACGATCGTAGAAGTAGAGTACAGCTTTTGTAAACCATAATTTACAATAACAGTAATGAAATCATTCTAAATGATCCTCTCTTTAAAAAATTATGGCCGGAACAAGTAGCTTATTTAAAGTCTCGATGTGATTGGTTATTTGAAAAAAGCGTGAATATTTGAATTTTTTTTAGATTGAAAATGTGATAGATTTGAATTTTGAAACACATGCGTATTTATAGAACTACTAAATAATTAAAATAGAATAAAAACATTTGATTTTGTAATTGTATCTAATTATCTTATCATTTAAACTAATTAAA
>UXGD01006190.1:0-12963 GCA_900474315.1 Torymus auratus
TTTCGTATGGAATCTTGAAAGTGCTAGTCTTCGTATGAAATTTTGAAAGTGCTACTTTTCGTATAGCACGTCGATATCTACTTTTTAAAATATCGCCATTTTGTGAAAAAAGTTATCTTACAAGGAGAGTCCATGGCTTCCGGGAAACGGATTTTCGCGGGCATTGGAGAATCGATTTCTGGTAACTAAAAATGAAGCCCAGAAATGTTTTTCAGTTAAACGATCTGGCCAACCCTAAATATTTTTATACCCAAATAAGTACTGTCACGGATGAGACCTATGGGTAATCCGAAGACCCACCTGACTACTCGCGAACGCGTACTCACGCGCAAATTTCAAGCTACTTAGCACTTTGCACGAGCAAGCAGCAGATTCCTCGCGCCTTTCGAATCTGACGGGCCTCCGTCTCTCTTCTCTACTGACATCCAAACTCCTGCCTTCCTTACACTGACAACCTCATCACTACCCTTACCGTACTTCCTTACTCTTGCGTACCTAATATTCAATAAATATCGAAAGCTTGTTTCCAACCATTTGGAAATCTCATACCAATGGGACGTATAATTTTGAAGCGTTTCCGAATGTCGTACCGCAGTTTCCGCATTTCGGAATACGCCTAGTAATTCGTCATTATGAAATTGTTTTCGTAGCTATAATTAATTAGTTAATTAAGATATAATATATCAAGCTCCAACGCGGTATTATATGCTTATCCATTTGCCCCTTGACATTTTAATACAAAAAACTATACTGTTTTTAATAAATTAACTTGAAATTGTTTAGTTTCAAAAACCAACTTTTGATAGCATTACGTATACAAATAGTTCCACAGAATACAATCTAATACTGATTTTTTTTTTTTAAACATGATTTATAAAAGATATCAGTTATAAAATTTCATAGTTAACTTTTATCCAGCTAAAGCTCTCTTGATAATCTCATAATCAGCATAATAATGTTATTAGGTTCGCTAAAATTCGTATACATGAAGTAAATGCGTAATCCAAATACAAACTCTTGAATTCGAATATAAATTTGGCATTACCTACAACATTCAACTTTAAAAGTAAACATATAACTCATAACTATATAAATTAGTTGCTAAAACAGCTATTATTAAAATTACTATACATTGATTACACGAAAAACATACAATAAAAGTTGAACAACCGCTATAACAGAAAAACCGCTGCTAGCTGCTAACTGATAACCGCTTTTATACACTTACCTTTGCGAAACTTCAAACTCGGCGAAAATACCGCGCGCTCGCTTGTAACCAATCCTCGCGTCAGACTTTACTGCGCAGGCGCGAAAAATCAAGGCAGGTTTGCCGCCCCGCCCGTCGACCGGCCGGCGCGTCTGTCGCTGTTTTTTTGTTTCGCTTTCGTGTGCCCTCGCTGCAGTGCTTTTTGGATCACTCGACGACAAGCCGTTGATACGATCATACAGGTGTGTGTGTGTGATACCAGTTGTGCTTCTCCCGTTCCCGGCGTCGAATAAAAACTCCGAGCTACGTTACTTCTATTGCAACTTTGCATCTCGCATCGTCCAAAATAACAAAGGTGAGTTATGGATTGCTTTATTATGGCGATTTCAGAAGTGCGTGATGCGAAAATTTAATCTGATGAATGGCTATTATTAGCCGGCGGCGGAACGCCGGCATCCAGATGTTTTCTTTTTCTCCATCTTCGTCGCGACGTTTGTACGTGTCCATATATGTGCACCAAAATGGAAGCAAATGTGAAAGGGATGAGAAGCCGTAAATATCGATCGCGCGTCCTCTCCTGTTGCTAAGTGATTTTGATGTAGTCTCTTTTTTTTTACCCGATACCTCTTCCACGTTTTTTGCATTCTGTAACGTATTTCAACTGTTCGCGGTAGCCGCCGGCACGAGCTGATAGAACAAAGGTATAAACAGCTTGCCCGCATCTTCTATAGCTAGCGTGGCACATTCGATTAGGATCATTTTAATTGCTAATAATTGTTTCTAATTAAAGTATTACGCTATAGAGAGAACGTGATGAGCGTCGGGTAAATTGCCAAGATTAATCGCCGTATTATCGATGCGGTAGAAAAACAATGGAGAGTCTGTAGAAACTTAGAAATATAAGTATGTGCACTTTTACGGGTTCTACTTATTGATTTCGTGAAATTTCACACGTACCTATCAGGTTACGGTTAATCAATAAATACGTTACATTTTTCGATGAAAAAGTAGCTTAAGCTATTGCGCAATGTTCAATCATCGCATATATTCATAAGTCGTACTCGATTTGACTGTACAATATAGTCGATAGTTTGCGTGGGATGCGCTTCACGTTGGCAGCCGGCAGTCATCTGTCTGCGTCTAACTCATTAGCTTGCACGACGACAGTTGCCGGTGCCGGCAGACCGGTCAAAGTGTCGAATGCATTTGCTGCCATTTACGGTGACTAACGAACTCTCTACTACTTATCCTGTGCATTTTAAAAATAAATTCGTTATGAAACTCAAATTCAATTTTTTATTTCCTAAATGATTAAAATAAAAAAGTAAATAAATTGTTTTTATTACCTTATTTGAAAATGCATTTAGTAAAGTAATTCGTTTGTTATTTTTATTAACATGAATTTTTAACTTTTTCTTACTAATACTTTTTTTTTTTTTTTTTTTTTTCAGCAAAATGCCGTCTTACAAAGTAACTTACTTCCCCATCAAGGCTATGGCAGAGCCAATCCGATTCATCTTGAGCTATGCTGAAGTTGATTTTGTTGATGATCGCATAAATGAAGGCGATTGGCCCAATCTCAAGCCTAGTAAGTATTACAAATATTACAAAATAAATTTAAAAAAATGTCAACTCAACTGTAAATGTATTATAAAAATTTGAATAACAATCATTCTAACTCAATTTTTAGCTATGCCATTTGGTCAAGTTCCTGTACTGGAAGAAGATGGAAAGAAAATCAATCAATCCACAGCTATTTGCCGTTACTTAGCGAAACAGTTTAAGCTTTCTGGCAAAGACGATTGGGAAAATCTTGAAATTGATGCTACTGTTGATACCATCCATGATCTTCGTGCCAGTAAGTAACTAATTATGGTTTGATTTACTAAAGTTTAAAATAATATAAAAGGGTAGATATAGTTTATAATATCTTCATAATTACTTCCACAGAAATTGCTGCACATCACTATGAGAACAATGCTGAAGCTAAGGCTGCAAAGCTCGAGGCCTCAAAAGAACTTGTACCATTCTACATCGAACGATTGGACGCGCAAGTGAAGAAAAACGGAGGTTACTTTGTTGGCGGTAAACTTACTTGGGCGGATCTTGTTTTTGTCGCTCTTCTTGACTACTTGAACTTCATGTCCAAGTATGATATCATCGAGAAGGCAGAAAATCTGAAGGCTCTGAAAGAAAAAGTTCTGTCACAACCAGGAATCAAGGCCTGGGTAGAGAAGCGTCCAAAGACTGATTGTTAAAAGCTTTATCTTTCTATAAGAATAACATATTTTTATTGTGAACACGAATTTCATATTAATGCATGTAAACCTTTAAAATACTTCTTAAAGAAGTTCAGAGTTTTATTATTGAACAAAGTTCTTAATATAATTGTAACGTTTTAATATTTTCGTACATGTGTATGATGTATTTTTATAAATAAAGTCACATAATACACTTCAGTTCTTATTTCGGATTTTCAAATTTAATTAATGTACTCAATTATTTTTGTTATGCTCCCAGTATATTATTTTAATCTTCGATATTGGTATTAAAGTTGGATGAGACAAATATGTTAAAATATTGCATTATCGTAAATTTGTTTATTGCAATTAATTTCGAGCACCTAGGAATAAATAGAAATAATAATACCTTATCAATGATAAAGCAATAACTTAATTATTAGACTTTGATAAATAGTAAGCAATAAATACATAGTCTATTATTAAGAAAATTATGGAAATAGTGTTGATTCAGCGTTGGAGCAATTTAATGAATGGAGTTCCTCGCGCTGCGCGCATCTATATATGTATAAGTAGTAACGCTTGAATGAGCGAAATAGACACTCGGAGGACATGCCACTTGCACTCGACTTGCGGAATGAACATATCAGGTCAACGGCTTCTGCAACTAAGCTCGCTTTATATCACATGGAATGACAGACGGCGCGCATCTCTGAATTGCACGCGAGATTACGATATAAAAGTGGTCGTATCGCGTGCTCGTCAAACTTATTAAAGAAATTTATCGATGTAAAGATACGCATACCCGCAGGTGCCGAAAGAGGCTAGTTATTATATTATTCGTTAATCGCACAGTGAATCACTTTTCGCGAAGAAAACCGACTGTGCAGGCGCATGTTACACTACACTTACGCGACGTTCATGCGAACTGGTGCACGGGCAGTTTGCACGCGAGCTTCCGGATCGGCTATATTTATACGCGGTATGTAACGCGATACAATTTAAACTGTGTACGAGCTGTTCGTGACGCTTTACTGTTATGCAAGAAAATGACATTACGCTGAATAAATTCAAAAGTTACACGTTTCTATTAAAAACTTTAATTTTTATTAGTTTTTCTTGACAAAATTAGTTTTCATTAAACTATAATTGAAAGCATAGTGCGCCTTATAAAAATCTTATATTAATTATTTTAGATTAACTTCTTTCGTGAAAAATGTAGTGTTTTCCTTTACAACAATTACAAGCTTTATAATGAAGTTATACATTTAATTGAAATACAGAAAATATGAATTTGAATTGGAACAAGGAACATAGGAGGGGAATTAAGTTATAAAAGACAAAATTACTTTGATAATCTCTATATTTTTTTAGTTGAATAGATTAAATCGCCTCTTGATAGGCTTCGATTATCGGCATTTGATCGCTTTTCTCGAAAACTCACACGATTATCGCTTCACATCTGCATCTGCGTTCTCACGTTAACTTTACGTTCTATAAAAATGAAAGCTTTCTCCTTTTTTATAACATACCGTCGTCCAGCAATGCATTTTAATTTCAACGAACGATTATCAGTGTCCTATAAAGTAAATTCGCAAAAATAATTATACCGTTAAACAATAATAATATAAACATATCGTAGCTAAGGATAATGATTATTACATCGTAAGTATAATAGATAAATAATACAATTTAATACATTCTCTCAAGAAGTCTTTCTGTCTATAAAACTTAAATATATATTGCAATGAACTTTAAGAAGGTGTTTTCGAAGTTTAAATTCGGCTCTTTTTTATGACAAATTTATATATGCAAACTATTTTCAAACGCACTTAGATTTTTAAATTCTGGAAAATTATCACCATTCTGTAATTACTAAACATTGGTTCTTGAGATTTTAAATATCAATCTTTTTAAAAGTAAGATATATTAAAATTGCAACAGTCCTATTTTATCAATTTTAAATTTTATCATAAAAATATAAGTTTAATGTTCAATTTTAATATTAATGTAAATAACTAAAAAATAAATTTTAACTCTTACTACAATTATAAGAATTATACTCTAATGAAATATATTTACAAAAAAAAAGTAAAATAATACAAAGATGACAAAATAGAAATATTGTTTTTAATTAAGTAAGAAAATTATTCACATATCTAAAAGTACTGAATTTCAAACTACAATCAAAATAAACTATTAAGTTCAATGAAAGACTAAAAACGCGTTGCGATGGCAAAATAATGGAAATGGTGCTTCTTTTCACTATTATTTGAAAATCCTCATACATTTGTACAAGTGTATACACACGTAAGGGGTTCATTTTCTGCCGTGTTGACGGGACTCTTGTGTGTGGCACATCGATAAGAGCACGTATACAATAAAAAATTAAGTCTACCACAACGCACAGTGATTCCGTCCCTAGTACTATGTCACTATCTGCCCTCCCTCTCTTTCTTTCTTCATCTCTTTCTTTCTAATCCTTCAATATCTGCCTTTTTCATCTCATAAATATACTGGTCAGTCGATAGACATTTACAGAGTTTATATATACGTATTATATTACAGTAGATGTGGAAAACAGTCAGAATGCAATTAGCCAGCAGCATTTTTATAGTTTTTTATATAATTATTTTGGCGCTTGTTAAGGTATTTATTTCATAGTTTTTAAACTCTTTTATAATCAAAATTTCATTGATAAAATTAAAAGTCTTATAATATGAATATTGTGTATAATAGTGTAGTTTTGCACTGATTACGTATCTGTTCCTATCAGTTACTTAATTATAAACTAATTCTCCATGTTGTATCACTCCAAGTTCATTTTTTAACAAATTTATTGCATCTTGATTGTTTTCTTTTTTTAGAGGTTGCAGTTTAATATATATAGCTTGGAACCATGAAACGTAAGTGGTTGACTACTTTGGCAAAAAGATTTCTCCAAAAAATTCGTTTAAGACATACAACTACAAAATTGCATTTCTTCCAGATACATTAATAATTCAGAAATTCTCAAAACTCATTTTCAGAGAAATCTTTATTCGAGGTACAATAAATGGCAAATTATGCAAAAATACTTATTGAATAGATACTTATGTAAATAACAAAGAATAGACATAAATTCCTGGTATATAAAATTAATTATTAACATTATGCAATAATCAACGAGGAAAATGAACAAATTAAAAGCTCTTATTATTATTTATTGAGCTCGACATTTATACCAGTAGGTAAAATGTCAATTTCCGCATTTGCCTGGAAAAAAGCAAGGATCCTTCATATAAAACTAAATAAATAATATTGAAATTCTAAATTTCAAAATGAATTTTTAGAAATATTAACAGTAAAACGTAATAATTACATCATTTTAAGTAACCAATTTAATACAAACTAAGCTTTCTCCATTGAAGCAGCTGTTGAAATGTGCTTTTTGTTTCAGCATTTAGTTTTACATTTAATTATAAAGTATATATTTATATATTTACATATTCGCATATCTTAAATTCTAATAATGCTCTAAGGAAAATTCATTAAGTCATACTGTTATAAATGCGGTTCCTGCACTTCTCTCAGAGACGTTTCTTACTCTATTGCTACCAAAAAATATTCTCATTTCGCAGGAATCTGTTTTTATTTTAGTCTGATACAAAAAAAAAACTTTTTTCGTGCCTTATGATTTTTAAAACAATTTAAAACGCATTTTTTACGTTCGTAAAAAACAATGTAATAATGTTTACTATCATTTCAAAATTCGTTGTTGATTAAGAACTTTTCAAAATTAGACTTTTTCATGAATTTCCTTTTTGTTACAACTAATAAGTTTTGCAGCAATTGACAAATAAAATTTCAACTGAAAATTGTAAACATCAAGTAAAAAAATAATTTTAATATTTTTTGCCGCTAAAGTCAAATGAATTCTTTGAAAATAATCTGTAATTTAATAATGTTATCAATCGATAAAATACTATCATATGCCATCTCTCATCATTTCACATCTACATCAAAAGAAGATTTTCACATTTAAACATCAGCGTTAAATAATACAATCCATTAATAATATGCAGCGTATAACGATATAGCAAACTGATTGTTCTCAACTATTGCAACCATTGCAACGACTTAGGAAATGTCTCGGAAGCTGAGATTTCTTCTCTTGTAAGGCACGGAGTATTTACACGTGAGATACATTGCGTATGTAATCTCTCTCTTTTTTGTTTTTATAAATGTATACATAATCGTCGTCTCTTACATCTGCTGTCGCTCATGTAGCTCGCACGAAAAAATTGCACAGCCCAATGTAAAATTAATAGACAAGGAAATGCGCTAGGAACTCGCAATTTAATTAGGTTGAATGTTTAGGATTTCAAAAATCCGCGAGTTTTCCTGAATCTTAATCAGAACTGGTATCCGCCGGATCGACGCGTTTTGCAAACCAAACGTATTATGAAAAAAAAATCCAACATTCCATTAACGGTTAATCTTTAGTTCCACACGGGAAAATCAAGGTCCGCCACGTAGATAAGAGAGATTGTGTGATTTTTTTTCGACAAGGCAATATAGACGAGTTTTCGCATACGCATGATACAAAAAAGCCAATCTTACGGATTGTTCTCGATTATTGATGATTAAGATACAACTTACAACTTACAAGATTGCCCCTCTTAAAACGAGTAGATCCAAAAAAAATCAACGAACCGGACGAAAGGAGAAAAGAAAATCTTGGCGTTCTCCCTCCCCTTTCACCGATTTGATACACGATTCTACGCGATTCGTTCTCGCTTATACACGTTACTTTATTATTTTTTTCTTCTACCATTATGAATAATCGTATCGCCAGTTCGACTTTCCTCGTCACACTTCTGCGCGCACGCTGGTATAAAAAATATTCGGGTATAGTTATGATACAACGCTATGACTATCCTTGCGTCACGGACGCGCGTGGTTATTATTATTATTATTCTTTTTTTTTCTCGTTAATTACAACCTGAAACGCATTTTCAATGCGCGCGTTTTTTCTATTTATTTATTTTTATTTTTTTCTGTTAATCTTACTTATCACTCTTTTTGTTCTTTGTTCATTTAAAACCGTCAGCGCTTCTGGCCGCCTTAAAACCCTCTTTATACAATAAACGACTATTTTTTTTTTATTCTACATTATTAATACCATCTCCGCAGACAGACGATCGTCGTGAAATTCGCTTCGCCACTGTACTCGACTCTGCTTTGGCAATTCGTCGCGCGAATTCTCTATCTCTTTCCCTCTCTCGAAATCGAGCACGTAGCGCATTAGGCGTAAATACGCGGCAATTGTGCTTCGTAGAAAGAATTTTAAAGCCGTCTCTTTTTAGGTCAAAAAGATGCCTTATTGATTCTTACGCGCGCGCGCATTGCTCTTCTCTAGCTGACGGGTTTACCGGGTAGAGCACGATGTACACGCGCGAGCCAGCAGCCGTTCGTTCAAATTGAACACGCGCGCGCGAAATTCCTCTTTTCTTCCGTATTGCAGAAACAGGATCGAGTAAATCCAACTAGAGGAGTAATAGAACTACTTAAGTATAATCTACGTAGTATACAATGCGCGACGACTCGTGTGTTTGCATTTTGATATATATATGTATATATGTATGCATGTATGTATATGTAAAACGCTGAAAGTGGAAAGAGTGCCGGGGGTATGGCGTGGGGGGCTGGGAGGACGTCTCCCGGGTAAAATTCGTTTGACTCGCGCGCGCACGACATGTCTCTCTATGTGTGCCACGCGCGACTCCCGTCTCCCTTATCGTCGAAACGAGAATCGAATGCCGCCCTCTTTCTCTCGCTCTTTTTCTCCTTTTCCCCGTATACAGCAACGAGTGCATCACACAGACGAACTCCCTCACTCTCTGCTCCAGAATAGAAAAATATTTCCCCTCACTTTTGTTCCTTCCTCTGTCCCTCTTCTTCATTTCGATTCGACGACGGGTAGGTAGGTAAGCCAGCCGCGGGTAGACTCTTGACACACACGCGCACGCACCTTTTTTTTAAGCACCTTTGATCACCGCATTATCCGAACGGAAAAACTTCGAGCGTCTCTCGCGTAGGAGACAATAAGAGAGCGAGGAGGCCCCGGCGGCGGCGTTCGCTCAGGTCGCCGCGGGCGAACGCGCAACGTACGCTCGGGGCTTTGGCACTTGGAGCCTCTTCCCCCGCCGGGCGAATGTTCCCCCGGCCTCGGCCGCGCACTAGACGGCGCAGCCCTTTCTCGTCCCGTAAAGCACTTTCAGCTCCGGCACGATAATCTTCTTGATCAGGATGTTCGTCTTGGCGGTGAGGGTGTCCCGGTAGTTGTCCTTCTTGAAGATCTTGATACCGGGCCGGTGCACCAGGAACGCGTTGTCCACGATCAGGAAGTCGTAGTCAAGCACGCAGAGCGCGTAGCCCTGAAAAAATCGATGACAGCTTGTGTTATTGTGATGATTTTTAACTTTATTTTCCTACTTTTGGCTGTTTCTGAGCTGGGTTTATGCCTCTATCAAGCAATATGCTGAATTTTTCAAAACGCGCTTTTGTACCGTATGAAAACAATTTAATTTTTCAACGGCTTTAAAGTGCTAGATAAGGTAAAACGTTTTTTAAAGAATTGGAATATTCATGGCGTGCTCATTTGCATATAAAAATCCAGGAAAAAATGTTAAAAAAAAAATAAGATAGAGTTTATAACTTTATAAATTTTCTTATAAATTACTACAGAATATAATTAAGTAATTCATAATGCAATCATTTAGCGGCATAATTTTATTGCACTATTTAACTTCTAGACCGCCCGCAAAGCTGCTTTAACAAGAGTAGAGACGGAAGAAAAACTTTACATGGGATGTACCGAGCGTAATCGCATTCTTTTACGTTACTTTTCTATAAAATTAACAGACCGTATTGTCCCGTACAGTAATACAAAGCTTACCCCCATCATAAAGAATATTCACTTCGAAATATAGAACCGTTAAAACAAGCAAACAGAAAATTTTTCTCACAAAATATCCGCTAAATCCACTAAAGAGCACAAACGCACATATACGAAGCGCAAGGTAAAAAAAGCTACGCGAGACAAAGAGATAAAAGTTTAACAAGAGCGCGCGGGGAGACACACCTGCGTCATCTTGTCGCTCTTGCCCTCCCAGCTGAGCCGCTCGTCGTAAAGTGGATCGTCGTTGGTGCCGATGTAGATCGGCTCCCAGTGGATGAAGCTGCCGGTACGCTTGCCAATGTGAAAGACGTGGAGGCCGTTCGTCTCCGGGGCCTCCTGCCACTCCTTGCTGCGCGGTACGTTGTGGCAGCCGGCGCACAGCTTCTTGTGAAACGGTATCGCCGTACCAGTCTTCAGCATTTGCATCTACAATGACGATTAATGTATTTTGGTTTTTAATCTATATATATTATTGTTGGGAGAAGGTTACAGTCGACAATGTTTTAGATGGTATACGCGTTATACTGCGAAATTCGCCAAAGTCATTATACGCCCCATTGAAGCCACGGCGAAGTGCGAATATATATAGGTTTATAGTTGTGAGGGATAGTGCTACTTTAGCCGCGTTATGCTCAGAATTTATGGCGTCTATTTGAGAAGCAACATTGATTTTCAATATTAAAATTTTTTTGCTTGAGTGTTTGGAATTTAGTAGTTTTATTTACGTTGCGTAATGTTGAGAAAAATTTAAATTAGAATGATTTTTCAGTAAAAAAAAAATCGAGCTTAAAACGCGTTAATTCTGGTTTAAAAAGTTCAAGTCGGTCATTAAAAACTTTTAAATTAATGTCACGTTTTACTTCACACTTGGAAAGAACAAGATGTTTTCTTTCGTTATTTAATGATGCCGTTTGTGCAGTACATTTGATGCTTTTCTTTTTAAATTTACTTTTTATAAAATTTTATTTGACATTTATAAATGGTACAATGTTTGCATTAAACTAAAATGAATAAATATAATGGTTGGTCATTATTTTAGAATTTATAATTCACGTTAGAAATAAATATCAGAACGCGAGCTATTATTTCACGAACGTAAACGTCGAAAATTTAGCCGTAAAACTTCACCGTACTGTTACTTTCAATTGACCGACTTCTGTATTTATGGCATTCGGAAGTGACGCTGTCGAGTAAAAGAATTTTGTCGTAAAATTTACTTTGTTCGCATGATAGGTATACAAACGAACCATATAATGTCACTAAAAATTTATCTATAAAAAGCTTTATATCGCTCACTCACCAGTCTCGTCTTGTTAGCGGGCGGTTGACTCTTCTCGTCTACCTCGAAGATCGACAGGACAAAGACCTTGGGATTTGGCCTGAGGAGGGCCGGCTGATCGTTGCGCCTGATCATCTCGAGGAACTTGGCAGGCAGCTCAGGACTGGGATAGAGCTCGATGTCGCTGGCGAGGACGTAGCGTGTAGGCGCCGACTCGCGCGCCACGTTGCGCCCTACGTTCACCGGGTACAGGAGCTTGCGCTCGCTCTTGTACATGCGTGCAACGCTGACATTCGCCCAGGGCGCCGGACGACTGCAGTTGGCTCGCTCACCCGCCACCTTCTCGCCCGTCGGGATCTAAGAATGGAAGAAGAAGAGTTTTGTTAGATAATAATGTGATGATTTTTGTGTTGTTAAGTTTGTAAGCGTTTATTGGGCATTTTTAAACGTCAACCTAAGTTGTCATACATTTTTTTTGTTTGAGAAAATTTTAAATTCATTTATTGATACCGATGTACCTTCCTGCCATTTTATTTTGATAATATTGTTTGTTTTAAACGTATTTAAAAACATAAATGTTACTGTACAGTAAATAAAATTAGTTCAAAACTATTATTAAATGAATACATGGATTTTAAGTGTTCTTATTCCTCTGTGATGCAAAAACAGGGACTTAGCTTTGAACGTTTATTTCTAAAAATGCTTGGACGAACATTGAAAAGAAGAGTTTCTTCTAGAAACCTTTGCTTATACCTAAGAATTTGTTTTTGGTTTTTATAAAATCATATTTGAAAAAACCGATTTCAGTCTATTTATGAGTGATACTCCAAATAAATGGATTCACGTAATAATAGACCGAAATCAGACGTCTCAAATACACCGATTGCCTGTCGATCTTCAACCTATATACACGAGCGAGCCGAATACTATTGTGGAAAAGAAGGCGCCTCCTAGCAGCGTATATTCGAACTTATTACGGTACATAAATATTGCAAGTCATTGCTCAAAGTAGAAACGCCAGAGACGTATAGTTCTGAACGTTTGATTATACATTATAAACGAATCCAGGAACGTTACTATTCTCTGCAAACTTAAAAATGTAATCTTTCGCATACTTTTTTAACGACTAAAATATTTTTCAAATGCTTTATACTACCAACATAAATAAATAATTGAGAATAAAAAATAATAATAATATTTGTCTTAAATATAATTTAAAGGGGGTGTGGTACTCGTGTACTCTGTTTTACCGACAGAACACGGTAAATTCTATATTATCAAAATAAATATATCG
>UXGD01006191.1:0-12960 GCA_900474315.1 Torymus auratus
TTAATTTTGCATGTGAATTTAGTATTTTATAGTGTAAAATAAATTTATAACAGAGGTTTAGATAACATTTCCATTGTGTTTAATAATTTTAATTAGATTGAAGAAAATTATTTCGTTGCACTTTGTAAACGATGTAAACTTCAGACTCATTCTATAAAGTCGCCACAATGAAGATGGGAATAAAGTACTATATGCAACTCGGGACTAAAGTCGATTATTCCCTTGGGTGATAAGTGAATTCACCCGCGGGAATAATCAGCGACTTTAGTCCCTTGTTACATGATGTTATTCTTCAGTTAAAGTACACCTTTCTCGAAAAATCGCAGTAATACCTTCACCTACCCTAGTCAAGATGTTATTGAATAGAATGGCATGAAGTAGGTAATCATGTATGATGTGATACTTTTGATTATTTTTACGACTACCTTCATTTGTGATTCTTTAGAATCATATCATCATTTTTTATTTCGGAAACCTAGCCTCTATCCAAATTTCAGTTAAATATTTAAATATGGATTTTCTATAAAAATTAAAAAATATCCCCCTACTGAAATTTTACATGTAATGTAAAAATATGTACATATATAAAACACACTTTTATATATACGATTCAGTCAATTTATAAAATTTTACTATTTTTAGAAAAATTGTAAATAATGAAAAATCGCAAAAATTCAGTGCAGAAAGGTAAAAACGGTGTCGGCGAAAAGCCAGTCGGCAATGTGGAAGATTTGGTTTATCGTGAAAGGTTAGATCGACATTGCAACTGCTATCACACGCCGTCTGAAAGCGACATCGAGGATTGTGACTATTCCAAGTTCGAGAATGACGAGCAGAACGTTCATTACGATAGTAATGCGTGCAACCACGATCTCGAGGCTGAATACTTAAAATTAAGACACACGTTGGATTTGCCCCGAGAGACGCACTCGTTAACGAAAATCGAAACGAACCTTCCATCATGTTTGAAATACGGCTTTCGCTCCGGTCTGCTGCACATACATATGAAGAAGTTTTCGCCACTATCACGTGGATTTCAGGTAAAAATTTTAAATTATTTATTGAGTGGATTTCTTTATAAAATTTAGGCCCAATCTTAAAAATTTAACGTGTCATTATTTCACATGCAGTTTGTAATTATTTCAAAAATACATTTCAATAAACGTGCTGTCCCTACACGCGGATCTATTTTTTGGGAGAAACGGGGAGCACCGCAGGCGTCGCTGCGAAAGATGAATAAAGAGAGAGATGGTTACCTCTCCTCTGCTCGCGCTATGCGCGAGTACAACGTTCTCGTTATTTCGTCCCCAATTAAATCTGAGAATAACTTTAACCTATGTATTTCAAGCGCAAATCGTATGTTTATTCCGTCTCCCGATGAATTAATTTCTCTCACCATTTATCGTCCAACGAGTAACCAATAGATCCACGGTTAGGGAAACCATATTATATCCTACTTTATTTATTAATATGTATTACTTGACATTTTAAAGGGTCCGGCTGTTGCAGTAGCTGCTATTGCGACTTCCTTCTTGGTTAAACCATATTGTTGGAATGAGCCAGTCATAGATGAATTAATAGAGGACGGTGATATTTATTATAGTGAATCTTATAAGAATAGTAAGATATCTGATCGCCGAAACTTAACGTTACGCGATCTCAAACGAGATTTAGAAGTACGAAAAAGTCATCGTATATTCGTTAAAATTGATGACCCAATTTACGCTGGCACATTTCGATCGGAAACTCCAAAAGATCTTCATATAGCTAAAGCCATTGATTTGTTTTTCAAAAAATTCGATGCTTGTGTTTTGACATCACCCGTTCTGAATATAGCCATTTGGAAAACTTGCAAAGATTTCAATATTTTTGACGCACAAGCAAGATTGGACGATTGCAATGTCGACGAGTGTCGAAAAAATGGAACAGCAAAACTTTTTATTCTGCAAAATTTACGAGGGGTTCTATTCATTATTCTTGAGAAAAGCAATGTTAAAAACGAGCCCTTTGTTCTCTACGGAGTTACTGTTGCAAATGCCCAAAAGCTTTCCGAAGTATCGTTGCATGAAGAAATAAAATCATTTAAGGAGCCTCAACGTCGACCGAGCGGTTGGCGGATCCGAGAAAAATTCCGGGCTGCCATTCAAGGCTCTCACCATCTTTATCATGCTGTTTTACCTCAGGAGTTTCAGGGAAAGGGTCATCTTATAATTTCCGTGGCTGTCCTTATTTATTCTAAACTGTTAAGTACTAATAAGTGGACAAGTACGATACTGGATGTCATCTTTAATCAATCGAATTCTTATCTAATAGATCTTGCACGAGTTCTCGGTAAACCATTGGATGAGAGCTTTCAGATGGGGGTTAAGGATCTCTTGTGCGACGTTATCCTTGGAGTATACACTGCGAAGATTAAACTTTTCGAAAATGTTGTTCCAGGTGAAGATAAAAAAGCAAAAACTACCATGGACGTCGGAATTCGTACATTCTTCGTAAATCATTCAATGGGCATATTCGAGATAAATAAGACTTTCTATGCTATTTGGAAAGAAAAGAATAAGTTTTACTTCTTCGACCCTTTTGCCTGTGATAGTGATGGCTTTCGGGTGGATCAACGCGATCCTGATACATTAGAAAGTTACCAAACGGCCACATCTTGTCTCACAATGAATTCTTCGGTAGAACAATTGATGGAGATAATACTGACAAACACGGAAAGTAAAAGTAAGGATCCATTTGTAATACATGGGCTAAGCATTTTATACATAAAAGCCTCAAGTGCCAAGGATGGCTCAGATGAAAAGGTTGTGTTCCGCAAGAAAAAGACCAATCGCAGACCACTGCGACCTGAAACTCCACCCTCAACTGTGACGAATGAATGTGTCTCTGTGATTGACAGTCTTCCGAGGCCTCGACCGTGCGAAGACATTCGATTAAATGAATCTGTACAATACCCTGAACTTATGGATCAAATTCAATTATACGTAAATACCATCGATGAATGTGAACTCGAAGCTAATGTTAAAAATATCAATGAAAAGGCAAACGTCTTTAGCTATAAAATAGTGAATCCTCATAAACTTATACTTGAGGGTGGAATCAATTGTTTAAATGAAGTTTTCGACGAGCAAGATAAAGGAAAACAGGGTTTAATTATAGCATTAGCGACAATTATTCAAGCAAAACAGCTTTTTTTACCAAAATGGACAAGTTCTGAGATAGACAAAATCATTGTTAACGGTCATTTAGCTCATAGAGAAATTGTTTCATTAATACTTGAAGGCTCTGCAGAAAATAAAAAAGAAGAGACAGATGAAGCAAACGAGAAAAAGGAAAAAATCGAACAGGTAGATAAAAGCCAATTTCACAATAATAAAAGTAGTGAAAATTGTAAAACAGAATTAACTGAAAGTGCAATTGAAAAAAAAATAGATCATTTAGAATTATCGATGTTACCAAAGAGAATGAAAATTGGAAATAATAAAGTATCCGTAGTTAGTAAAATGAATGTTGTTGAAGGAGATTCAAACCCACTGGCTAACTTGGGAGAAGCATTAGAGCGGTATTTTAATGAATTTAATGAGATGATCTTAGAAAATAAAAAACTCATGTACGCCATCTGTAAAAATAACAATGAATATTTTCTTCTAAATCCCTATGGCAGTAATAAAGAAGGTTGGCGAGATAATGTTAGTTCAGCTGCTGTTGTCATTGTTCATAGCATTAATGAATTGATTAATTGCCTTTATGGATTACTAGAATGTAACGATCATTATTTTGCTTTTCATTATGTCAAAATTTCTTTTCTGAGTGATGAAGACGATAATAATCCAGAAATAGAAATTCCTGAAACTAATATAACTGAAAAATACAAAACTAAATTCTTACCTGTAACAAATGATGATATAAATAAATTAAGATTGATAGAAAAACCAAATTCTAAACAATCAATAACTAAAATTCTAAATGTAAGTGAAATCGAAATAAAAAATCATAATAATATAGGGGATGAAATTCATAAAATTAAGCCAGAAACTACAAAAACAGCCATAATTAATAAAACTTTTGCTATAGAAAACAAAACAAAAAATCTTTTTGATGAAGTTAAAGAACCTGAGCAAAGAGATGCTCCATTTAGTTTGAACCTTGCCCTCATAACAGATTTAGTCAAAATAGAATGTTTGGACAAAAAAAGGGATGATGAAGAAAACCTCGAAATATTTCATGAAAAACTCAAATATTTGCCGCCTTTCTTAACTTCACCTAGAAAAAATCTGTGCAATCTTTTAGATATAAAATCAGCAACAAAATCAATACCTTCTCTACTTTCTAGATTTTCTATTGATTCTAAATTAGTAATCAAAGATAAGTCAGAATTTCTGATTTCAACCAAAGACACAGTCATGGTTGACATTGTTGATAAATCAAAACTAATAAAACTCCCTGAACATAAATATGTTTTTTCAAAAATGTTATCAACTGGATTAACACCAATCAGAGCTATCGACGAGCAATTTATACGAAATAAAAGCATTGACAAACAAAAACAAGAAGAATGTAGAAAGAAAAAATCGGAAAAAAAAAGTAAAGTAGCATTCAAAGATATGCGTGATTTATCAAGAGGGCGGATTCTGCCGTCAATTATTCCACTTGGCCCTTGCATTGCAACTTCTAAACCTAAATGCAAAATTCGTGATTGTCCAGATAAATCGAAGAGGATATGTCATTTAATTAAGAAAGAAAATGAAGATTTTATATTAAAAAAACTGGTTTGCAATACTGAAAAACTTTTGTTAGAATTGATTTTTCCAGATTTCAAAGAACATTCAGTAAGTTGATTATTAAAGTCAAGGCGGCCTGACAATCTGATATCTAAAGTCAACTGAAAATATGGTTAAAAAATTATATATATAATAAATATACACTATTTCTGATAAAGTGGTCCAAGATGAAATTTCCAGACCCATTGTATACAGGGATATAGCATTCTCAATATTTTGACTGGTGCACAGTTATTTGAGAAGACTGTTCAATGGATTTACATGAACAAAAGTCTAAATTATTTGAAATTCATGTAGTTGTAGCCCGAAAAGTTGAGCATACAAAAAATATTCAAGTAAATAATTTGAAAATGCTACACACCACATAAGGACATAAAAATTTATAAATTAATTAAATTAAAGTTTTATAGTTTTTTATATTTTCAACTCTTCGGGCCATAACTACTTCAATTTCAAGCAAATTAAGCTTTGGTTCATCTAAATCTATCGAATGGTTCTCTCAAAAAACTGCGCACCATTCAAAATATTAGTGTCTATTTATGAGATATGAATTATATAATATTTAGACCATATTTTCATTATTTTTTTCAGCTGATTTTAGCTTTAGATGCCACTATGTGTAAGACCGCCTTAAATTATTATTATAGAGTTATTCGTGGTATATAAAAAATGTTTATTTTATATTTTTTAATAATGGTTATTCGATATCGAGAACTGGAATCAAGAAATAATAATAACAAATTTGGATATAAAAAACAAATAGCACAACTCGATTTTACATTTAAAAATGAATTATTTACACAATCTTCTCGTCATTATTATCAAAACAATTAACTTTAATCTTCTTCAAGGTACCGTGTAATTAATTTTGCGGCCCGTATACAGGCCGCGAAATACTAAATGTAAGGCCTAGGCCGCGAAATACATTTAGTATTTCGTGACCTCTACACGGGCCGTGAAAATTTATTCCGCGCTCTTCGGACAAAAAAATAGTATATGAACCCCGGACGCGAAATGTATCATTCTCGTGAGTGCGAACTTTGGCGTCCTCGCTACGCTCGGCCCCAAAGGTCACACTCGCCGAGAATGATACATTTCGCGCCCTTGCTACACAATATACTATTCTTTATAAATTTTACACACACACATATATATATATATATATTTTTTTTTTTTTCATAAATGAGTGTTCTAAAAGACCAGGCTTTTAGAACTCCTATGCGCGTTACATTCGTCGTGTACAGAATAGATTCTATTAATTAAAAAATCTAAATTAACAAAAAATTTTAAACTTGTAGGAGCCAATAACAAACGTAAAAACCGACGATCAAAGCACTAAATCATTAGGTGCGGATTTCAATGATAGCAAGTACGAGAACTCTTCGGAGCCTGAAGACTGTGGCTTTAAAGCAACGACTGATGACAATATTGGTATTATAAACGGGAGCCTTTATCTTGAGGACCGAACATGCGTTAACAAAACCCATTACAAGTCCTGTTATTATGCCGCGATCCTGTGTATCCTCGCCAAAATCAACGTAGACGTCAACGAGTTCTCTCCTGGTGTTCTTAATAGATTTATTCTAGCTGCTAATAAGATTGCTGAAGGAACAGCAAAGTTGCGGTATAAGATGATTCGATGGTTTAGGAATATGAATATCCTTAGTGCAAAATATAACCTAATCCTAAAGCAGGTACGATACGCCGCTCCAGATTATCCACCCGATGAACTCAGGCTGGTTTTAAAGGAATTTTTGCACAATCATCAGACGGGTATAATAGTTTTTGAGAATGTAGCATATGCATTTTGGACTGCAAATAGTATGTTTTATCTTTTTGATCCGTATCCATGTGATGAAAACGGGAAGCCGAATGACGATGGATCTGCCTGTCTAATGGAAATCTGCAAATTCAAAACATTCCTTGAGAGAATTATTGAAAATACTGGGGAAGCTGTGAGCAAACCTTACAGATTGTATATAATTTCCATAGCTCACCTTGAAAAGAAGAAGAAACGTAAATGCAATCAGAAGCCTGTTAAGGTGTGCAAAGATCAACAAGTACCATACAAGGAGAATCTTCAAGAAGCGGAAAAGGTTAAATCAAACGAACCTAAAAAATGGGAATCAGAAATTTCCCTCATCGAGTTAGTTGATTGGGTAATCGAAGACAAAACCAAAATCTCTACTGTAGACAGTAACAGTTCCGGGTTCTTACCTATTAAAAATTTCAATGCCTCAGCGCTAGATGTTGAAATTTTAGAGAATGAAATCACACGACCAATTTTAGCTCCTCTGAAGCATCTTGTTCATTCGCCTGACTCGCTTGATGCGCCTGAATCGACAGAGCCAACAAGAATGAAACCGTATGATCGTATGTTTTATGAAAACACGGTTTTGGCTGAACCGATGGACTTGTTTATCATGGCATGGTCACAGATCTACAACGTACCGATGTGGAGCATACGCACGATTCAAGGTCTTTTCGATGCCTCTAAAAATTATATTCTGGATAGCCTATTAGCCGCCGAAGATACAACGAAACTAAAGATGACGGATAATCTACTGACGGAATTCGACATTGCGAATTATAACTTCCGCGTAGTGTTTGCGCCGCTGCATATCGGAAAGCTGTACGCTACCGAAGGTTGGAACCTGGCCATGTCCCTGGAAAAGATTTTTGACTCACCAGTATACACGGGCGCCATATTAGTTTGCGAAGGTACGCACATTGGTCTGATGCGGAAGGAGAAAAGATACTATGCCTGGTGGCTGATCAAGGAGACTAAAATTATTCGGATCATCGCTTCGGAATACATGGAGGAATACCTAAGACTTTTGGTGAAGGTACGTTTAATAGCGATTTTTTATGACCTGCAACATTGAATAAATATATATTTTCTGTTCTTCGGAATCATAAAATTAGTTTAATGTAATAATGATTTTAATAAATAACCTTTGAAAATTACGGTAGAACTAAAAAAACTATGCTTACATATCTATTAAAAAATTATTCATTATCAATAAAAACTAGTAAATTGTATTAATAAGCCTAAAAATGCAATAAAATAAATATTAAATTTTAGGAAGTAGATCAACCTGGAGAAACAGGATTCTCGATAAGAATTATTACAATTTCATACGCAAAGATGTTGGGACCAAACTGCAGCGATCTCGAAGGTCTCCACGAATCAATGATGCCATCTACTTCGGTTCCCGAAATTCAGAGGAGGATCGAAAATGATAATGAACTTAGTGCTATCTTTCATCTTATTACGAAATCACAAGCACCCTATTTCATCCTGGGTTCCGTTGCACTGAAGGAAAGGGACACAGTCATAGAACCAAGAGTAAAGAGGTGTTATTTCGCTGCATTGTTCGCTGTGATGTTAAAAAGGGATATTATTCAGAATGCCTTGCCATCAATGATTGATAAAGTTTTGCAATTGGCAGAAAATACATATAGATCATTAGACCAGCCTAAATATCACACAGAACAAATTCTAAAAGATGTCAGCATAATGGATCGTATGTTTGATTTGCGTGATTGTGCGTCTACTCTTTCTAGCTTGCAGGATGAAAAACAGAGTTCTGATAAAACGTTCTTTAGTACAATCACTAAAGAACTTAAGCAGTTTTTCAAAAAGCATACAAGTGGTGTTATCCAATTTTCAAACTGTTGCTATGGATTCTGGTACTCTCATGCAACTTGTTGTTATTATTATCTGGATCCTTATCCGTGCGATGCTAAGGGCAGACGCAGTGATGCTGAAGGAAACGCCTGTCTCTGTATTTTTTCGTCTGTCTGCGATATGGCTTCACAAATGTGCCTTAATCGATTTAGGGATACTACAGGAATCTGCATTCATCGAATACACGTCGAATCAGTGAATTCGTTCGCTTATGAAAAATTCCAAGAGGATCCTATGTGGATTTACTTAGATTTCCACTGGAGCTATAGGCATATCGATAAGCTTAAAAGTTATAAAAATAAGAAGAACCAAGTACATGATATTGATAAGATGTTGAAGAAGACAACATGGAAGAACTATCTTATAGAAGTGCCTAATTTAATTTACTCTATATGGGGTACAATAGGTTCCTTTTCCACTAGATTTGGTAAGCAAGTTGGTAAGAATCAAGCAGCTATTGGTATCACTTTATTAGCCATGATAAATCTTTACCATCCATCAGATTGGTGTTCTGCTATACTAGATTCGGCGGTCATTTGCGGCGACAGCTACTATAAAGATAGTAAAAAAACTTCAGCGCTATGTTTTAATAGGTTTGGTCTCAAGGAATGTCTAAAAGTGTTGCCCTATCAGTGGAACTTAAAATTTTTATCAGATATTTGCGGTATTCTCTACGGCAATAGCGATCAACCTACTCTGGCTGAAGTTGTAGAGCGTGCTTTGGCAACATCATCCTATTTATTGCTTCAATGTAAGAAAAAAATCTTGACCATTTTACAAACGTCGGATGCCTTTTACGCAGCGGATTCATCATGGATAGGACCACCATTATTTTCCGAAAATCGTGGAGCCATATATGCTATTAGATGCAATAGCACTAACATGTTAGTGTACGTCCTAATGAAAATGTTAAACACAAATCAGAAAGTAGAATTCTCTATAACTCCGGTAAATATTGCTTTCAAGATGGAGACTTGTCAGACTGACCGGGATTCTAAAATGAAAATATTGGACAAGCCAGCCAAATCGGCACCTGGAAAGACGCTTCGTCATCCACCTCTCGTGTGTGGAAGTATCACCGTGCCAGATGAGGATTTTTACTCATGTTACAGTACACATCTGAAGCTAGGATTGTCACATGGGCAAGTATTTGAAGATGCTACATACCTGTCCATCGACAATAGCATGACACAAGCTAATGCAAATCTTAAAACGAAGAACACTAATAAGAGAAAGTCGCCGACGAAAGAGTTGAAAGGCAATAAATCATTTCACCTGGGGTCTAGAAAATCTATTTCTGTTTTCTTAGATAGAAATATAACTTACCCTAAAGTGTTGAATTTACTAAAAAAAAGTGCTGACAACTTTAAAAAAGTTTCGAATGAGATGTCAAAGAAAATCCAAGAAGTAGTAAAAATGAGTTGCGATAAGAAGCCATATGACATCAGACGAAGTTTTATCCACAATGAAACACGGCAACTATTCTATAAATATAACGCTGATATGAATAAAACCAATTATTCCACTTTCAAACATCTCACTGTCAAAGAATGCAGGAATACTCAAGGAAGAGGTAAATCATCGGAAGAAAGCAAATCTAATTTGATAACTATATCAGTGGGCGAACCGAAAATGATTTTAAATGACGTGCTTTCAACTCATTCAGTGAGTCGTCCGAACCACAATGGAGAAGAGGATGACATAAAAAATGAAATACCTTCAAACGAAGAAAATACTTATAGAAGTAGTATACATCTCAATATAAATAACTAGAGTAAAATTCAATATTTGATAAATTTAAAATAAAAATTTAAAATATTATAAAAAGTTTTGTCATCTCATTTATTTACCAAAATAAAGACATTATAAGTTATAATAGAATATATTTTAAGGTATACAGAGTGATAACCGGAAAATCTTTTCTCTATCGCCTATTTAGCTATTTAACAAGATATAAAGAAACGTTTATTTCGCGGATATTGTAATTACATTGTGACAAATGGTTTTCACATAAAAAATTTACGGTTACAGTAGCAATATAAAGTAATAATATTTTCGGCACGGAAAGAAATTACAGCGATGTATTAAATATCATTACAGTGTAAAAGTCATGCAACATTTTCATTCTTAACACTACACTTAAGTTGATTTGATAGATTACAACATTTTTTTACAAAGGACGAACACTCGATTTTATACGGAAATAATAATTATAATATAGCTAGCTTAATTAAACTATAAATAATTTTTTCATTTTCAATAAAAGTGCAGAAGATTTTTGCAATGATTAAATAAAATTTATGTCTGCAAAGTATAGTTAATAAAGTAGTTTGATTACATTACATAAATTCTACTGAAAAAATTAGCGTACGCCCATTCTTCTCTATACATATAAAACCAATTCTTTTCCTAGAACAAGAAATTATATTTTATATTCAACTCCGTTAAAAAATTCTCATTCCTCTCATCAGTAAAACATAAAAATTAAAAAATAAACTTTGTTTTACTATAAAAAAAAGAAAAAAAAATTTAAACAAACGGGCTTAGATGGCTCTTTCTGAATGCCCTAGAAGCAACACAAAAAGGAATTACATTATTAAACTTATTAACAATCTACTTAAGTACATAAACCACGACTATGACTCTTCGCGTAATCGTGCGCACTACAAAGTTCAATTATTCGCCAAGTGGTTGTGGTACGTTATCGTCATTATTAACACTCCGCGAAGCGTTAAGTATAGGCACCATGACCCACTGCACACTCGCACTACAGCAATGTATGCGAGATCGAAGAATAAAAAATCGACATCCTCAATTTCATCGCCTGTGGATTTGTCTACAGGGATATGCAAGAATGCGGTTTATTGCCGGTTGAGATGGAAACAAAAACACGATTTTTAGTAAATTCTAGTAAACGGCCGATGATGTTAATTCTAATCATCGCAATTTTCTATTTTTTCTTAATCCACGCTAGCTAGTTAGATATTATTATCCCATTTTCGAACAATGCGGCCAACAAAATAAATAATTCTCGAGAATTGAATCGATACATTTTTATGAAAACCAGTTTGTTATGTTTGAGAGAAACAAATCAATCAATAAATTTGTTCTCGATACTATGTTCTTGACAATTAATACAATCATTCAATATTTTTAGTTCTTTTTCTTCAAACAAACGTACTATGCATGATAAAATCTATAAAATTTATAGCATTTCGAAGGAAAATTTTTTAGTTAACCAAATATAATAATAGAATAATATAATGATCAAGAATAAAGACAAATTTTATACTTAAATTTTCAATTATACATAGTGTTATAAAATATTTTCGGCTTTTTATACACGAGAATAAAGTCTTTTATAAAAGAGAATAAAGTACAATTATACTTGTACTTACATTCGTCAAGTTAGTTTTTTTTTCATAAGTACGCGAATGAATTCTTATAGGTTACATATTTCTAATAAAAATAATAATATTATCTAGTAAGTATAACACCTTCGAGTATTTTTGTGAGATTTGAACTTGCAATTTCAAATCATAATGATTAAATTTTCGTTTAAAATTTGTCTTAATTAAGCACCTTTATTCATTCGCGACGTATGATGAGACGACACATCTCGTTCAAAATACATGATGAAATAAAAATTTGACTCTTTCCGCCTATTGTGAAAAAGCGTTGTGGTTAAGTAGAGCTGATCCCACTCTATGTAAAACCGAGCTAGTGAATAAACGTTGAATGGCATTGAATACGGCTGCGTCGAATGATGCGCACAAGCCGCGCTGACGTGTGATGATATTTTGGATTCTCCCTCGAAGAAGACGGAGAGACGTTACTTTGCGGGTATTGGCTCCTGCGCTGTACCGTCTGGCTTCGTGTACAGGATCTCGGCGTACTCAGTCTTTTCCTCGTTCACGCGTCGCGGTGACGCCTGCTGCTGGTTTGCCAAGTCCAGCTCCGCGTATACGATGCCACCCTCAGTTATTCGTGGAGTTTCTGTCGTCGCTGTTATCTCGCTAACTGGAACCTGCCAAACAGAGATAAATTCCGCGTTAGTAGTTATACAAACAATAATGAAATGTTTCCTCAATCAAATCAATTGTGCCTTGAGCTTTAGCCAACCCTTTTATCAAAATATTCACAAAATGATTTCCTTTTAATCAATTGCTTTTATATTCCTTTTTCTCAAAATTACTTGAGGTGTCATTTAATGAGAGTGTCGTCTAATTCATTAGTTAATTTTTTCGTTTTTTTTTTTAAGATATATTTTGATATACGTCAATGTTAAACGATGATATTTTAATGATGACGGAATTAGTTTGGTGGATATTTTAATATGCCATACCATTAGCACATATATGAGTAAATCCGCCAAACTATCACACTTTTTATGTCACAAAACTGGCAAAAATTTTTTTTAGGAGCACACCTTTGGTACACGTTTATTCTTAATCTGTATACCTCATACTATACGAGATCACAGTTGAA
>UXGD01006193.1:0-12959 GCA_900474315.1 Torymus auratus
CTATTTAGGTTTAAGACTTTTTTATATAATCGACTTGCTGTTGACCTTTGTGAGACCTTTTGTAATGATTGACTCGCATACAGTCACATGCCTGCTTAATTCCAATACGATCGAGAATTTCAAGACAAGACAATAATACTTTTGATATTGACTGACAAAACCAATACAAGAGAGACATTTTCAAGAATTTACAAGAGCGAGACAATAATTACGCAGAAATTTTGTATTGTCTTGCTCTTGTGAAGCCCTAGGGAAGCCAAAGAGAGCATCATCCTCTTCGCTGATCTATTGTTGTGGCCGAGCGCTATCTCTCCATTCTGCTCTGCGCGTTTAATGCATAATCTATTGCGGGCTTTTAACAATGCCAGAAGAGAGTCCACCTCTTACTCTTCCCCTCTCTCCAAATGCGCGCGGAGAAAGCTTTCTTTTCTCTCTCTCTTTTTCTCGCACCCGAATCAACGTCTCAAGAATCGATATCTTTCTCTCTGGTCTCCGCATCCTCATATTTCACGAATGTTTTGACGTATGCCTCATCGCGAGCGCGCTTGAATTCCGAAGGGGATGCAGCAGTCGCACAGCCGCGAGGGCGACTATCGCCATTGTCGCTGTATGAAAATTTCAGCATGACTTGCGTAACGCGCACTATACTCTGCCTTGGATTTTTGTACGTACGTATTATAATAGGATGAGAAAAAGAAGAAGAAGAAGTGGATTGGAGAGGAGCAGGGATTATGTATCGACGTGATGGCTAAGCGACGGAGAGAGTGAACGGGAATGAGACATTCACGAAGTTTGATTAATCGAGCGAAGGCTGCTGCCGCTTTGGCTCTTTGCTCTCGAGAGCTAGGATGCGTTTCATTTCATTTCCTGACCTCGAGCGTGCAGACGGTAAACGTAACTCGGGTTTGATGATCAAAAGTGAAAGTACTCTACTGGCTTGATTTTTCAAAATGCTTGAGTGGAGATTAGCACGCGGTGAGCGGTAATGATTTATCGGTGACACACTGCGCTTAGCCTAGATTGTTGAGAATGAAAATTTCACTGCAAAAATGACAGATCTTTTATAATGTTAAAAATTATCCTTGATTAATTGATCGAATTAATTAATTGGCTTGCCAATGGTAAAATAATTGTAGTTAGATGTATATTTTTATTATGCTTAAACGTATAACAAGCTTTTCGCAGCTTACTATAGAAGAAATAGAAACCCATGTTCACAGTCGACACTGTACTATTAAGACCTATTACATCGATGAAGGACTGCATATAATGTTAACACCGTTAAATTGGAGACACATAACATAATGATAAGGTTATAGCAGCAGGTATAGTTTTGCTTATAGACCCTATCATCGGTCAAGAGCCATAAACGGTTAGGGATATAACAATTTTTTTTATTTATTTATTCACGTAACAGAGATCTCTCCAAGCGCGTTTATTCTGCGGGATACAACAATTCGAGTTGTATTTCGAAATCTCACCATAGTAAATTATCATATACAATTATGAAAAAATTATTTTAATCACGCGATTACAATAGATTCTTCTCATGACCTTATCAAACACATTGGATTGGCAGTATAAATAATTATTTATTTCGGCATTAATCTTAATCTCTCTTCACAAGCGCATGATATCATAGCTACGAATAAAAATTTTAACTTTAGAACTGCGCGTGCCATCAGCAGTTACGTGTCATATACACACGTCAAACGGACAACGCGCAGTTTCGAAACCCAATAATAATTCCGCTCCATTGCGTCACCGCTGCGTGTACCCCGAAGCGCAAACTCATTGTCACTCTTCCCCGAGGATAGCACGACGAGCCGTCGATGATGATTACGATGATGATAGCCATCTCCAGTCGATCGGGACGCGTGTGACCTTCGCACAATTAATGTTAAAAAAAAGAGGTCTACGAGACCTCGAGATCTTTAAGCCGCAGTTGATACTTCTTCTTCGTCTCTGAATGGGAGGCTCTAATGCGACGCGTATGGTTTTTCTCCTTGTTTTTGGCCGTGGAAGTTGTGGTGTTGACGATGGCCCTGAGATAGAGTCGAGTATTACGATTTACACACTAGGCTATTGTTGTCAGAGCTGCGCGAGAGCGAGATAATACAATGTTTCTGTAATTATTGTCTCGCTCTTGGAAATTCTTGAAAATTCTTGAATTTTAAGAATAATGTAACGGAATGTAATTTAAAATACAAATAGGCTACGCTAGGCGGCGCACCCTCTCTCTATAGCCTCACGTACCAAAGTAAGCAGGCCTGTAGCGATATAGGAGCGCGTCGCCGACTACCTCGCCAACCTTTATCACTCGAATGTCAGAAACTACCGAAGTTGATTATGTATATATATGTATATATATTGAGTTATGAATTTATGATTATTTCGATAAATTATTACGATTAGAAAATGTTAAGTTATTTTCAAGGCAAGACAAGATTCTTGATACCACAATCTTGATATTGTATCGATTATTGTCTTGAACATTGAGGCAAGACAATACAATGTCAAGATTAATCTTGCTGTAGCGTGCCCGAATTGTTTTTGCATTTGTGCGTTTTTTTGTGCAATTGGGATTTGTATTGTGGCTAGCGGCAAACATGTTTACGCGTTTGCGTGATGATACGCAAGGTGTATGATTATCACGAGCATAATTAATTTTCAAACTTTTTCACTATAACGTTTCTATTTCATCAGTATCTTCTTCGACAATCACGTTACAATAACGATTTTTCCCCACGATGGTAATAGAGACGATTCAATATATAATTTATCATAAATCTGTGTTGGTTTAAGAAAGAGCTCAGTCCACCCGCTTTGTGCAACCTAACAAAAACTTTCACAGATTTCACACGCTTTTATAATCCTTGAACCTCTATGCGCATTCAACCTCCAACAACAAATATAAAAGCTCGTCTATTTTATGGGCAAACAAATGTGACAGAAACAAATATCTTTCGAGAAAAAACTCTTTCGCGCGAATAAAATCCGCACGAGGGGCGCGTATTTGACCGCTGACAGAACGTTAATTTATAATAGTCGAAATCCCTCCCGAAAGTATATATACCTATATATCGGGGGCGAACGTGCGAAAGAAGACCGAGAGAGAGGCGCACAACAACAATGAATACCATCGAAGAAAGAGAGGTCGGCAGGCGCGCGCGAGAGAGTCGGCAAAAGCCACAAATTATAGGCGATTGCCCGGACTCTCGCTTGGGAGGGAGTGAGAGAGGACCGTTGTCTCTTGAGGTGACAAGCGGCGACTCTCTCGGCTCTTTCACCTGAAAAGGGATCGCACCCCAATGGTGTAGACGTTACAAATCATTTTTTTTTTTAGAACCACTTTGCTCTGCGTGGCGCGTCCTCTCGTCGTCGACGCGCGCGTCGAGAACATTTTTCTCTCGCCATTCAATTATAGCGAGGTCCTTCGAGATTTTTTTTATTTTTTCAGTTCGTGATATTTTGAGTGGCGTTATTTTCTCACAATTTCGAAGGAGGGTACGAGGGATTATGTAATATTTGATAAATGCACTTTTGCTGGCTGGCTTAGCTTATATTTTTATCTTTATTAATACAAGTACTTGTATGAATAAATAGAATAATAATAATATGAAGTGTTGTGTATTGTAAATTAATGATAAGATTTAACAAAAAATTATCGACGTATATTTCAAGAACTCATTTGCATAATTTTAAAAAAATGACGTGCACTCGTGTACCTATCAACCCACGAATTCAGACTTTCAAACGCTTAGCTCGACACTTAACGAAACAATGAAAATTAATGTGAGAATCACAGACGTGTGAGAAAATACCACTATTGAAATTCCGTCCACTCAAATCATAGGGTCGACACCTGAACGCCCTAAAACCACGAGATTTTTGGTAATTTTCCACTCGCCTCTACAGAAAGTGTGCTACAGAAAAACCTCTTGAAGGTCAGAAAATTGGAGTCGCCTTCGAAGGTGATCCGTCGAGGGCCAGACACTCGCGCGAGAAAAAAAGAAAAGAAAATTATGAATAATGACACACGAGGGATCGGAGCCTCTTTTGAAATGCCCACGCCACTGTAACGGACCCTGGCGACGCCTCAGCTTTTCAAGAGAGTGCGAAGACGGTTACGAGGAGAGGAACTCGTTAGGTCGAATGATAAGTCGGAGCAATTTCACATATGGGATAGGGAGACGCACGCGCGTGTGTGTGTGAAACGAGCGACCCGAAATCTCGTCTCGAGTTCAGCCGCTGATGGACAAACCCTAGACGGTTGACATTAATAACCTAGGCTTCAAAAAAGACTAACCCGATCACTGTGTTTTTTTTACAGCTGAAGTTTTTGATGAATTGTCCAGGCGTAACGAATATTTTTAGAATTTCATATAAAAAACGAATTTACTGTTCACTTCGATGATTATTTGTTTTTACGCAAACCTCGAGAGAGAAAACTATGAATAAGTTGTAAAGGAATGTCGAATATTTTAATTGATATTTATCACGTTATAAAGACCCGCTCGCCGCGGCAAAGACAATAAAACGACGAAGCGCGATACCTTTGAACTCTCTCGCCAATAAATAAGTAATCATTTACTCAACAAACGTTTTATAGCGCGTATACGCCCGACTCTAAAAAGCCCCGGCGTACGTAATTCGCTAATGTTTCTCTGATTTACGCACGATATTATATCCAGCCACTACTGAGGTAGCTCTTTCCCAAGCGATTCTCCCGACGTATAAAACTTATTAAACATATATATTTTTACTTCCCAACGCGGCACGACACACACACCGCTCAGCCCCTTCGATATCGAAAACGCTAAACACTTAAAATTACATTTAATTGCGCGCGCTAGCTCCTCTCTCTCTCTAAAAAGACCGCGCCGACAGGGAATAAAAGGCTCTATAGGCGCTGCAAGACCAAAGTGCCGCTAACTCAGCTACTTAATGCAAACTATTAATTAGACACCGCGGCGTGTGCGCGCGCGCGCCCGCATGCGCAACAATTTCGCGCGAGTAATCCGCGAGGCAGCGGCGCATCGATTCGCCGACGTGGAATCCGTAAATCTGGCGATTTAATGGCCGGTGCGCAATGCGCGCGGTTCATCGGTATCGCGCACCCGTGCGATAAGGCCGCGGGTGCAGAACGACGTAACGTTATTAGCGAGACCCCGCCGCGGTGAGCGAGAGAGAAAGAGAGACCGCGGGGGGATAATCGTAAATGCGCGACGACACGGATTCCGGATTCTTGCGCTGATGTGCGCAAGTATAGTGTGTGCGGACGGGAGATATATGTTATATGTGTGATATCGCGAATGGCTTTTTTTTACACTTTGGTGGGCTGCAGGGAATGGAAGGAATGGTACGCGCGTGTAGTGACATCGTGTTTGTCTCACTGTATGAAGAGGGAAAACGAGTGACTGAAAGAATTGATTACTTTCTTTGTATAGATATAGGTATACATAGACGTTTTTTGCGCGGGGTATATAGTTTTTCCTTGTAATTATCGAAGGAATGTTAAATTAATTTATTATTCTTATGACAGCCGCGGCTACATTGCTTTTCACTTGTACCTCGGTACCACAATATACAAAGAGTGATTATACAATGTGACGAAAGGTCCAAGTAAACAATTTTCAAAAGTAATTTATCGACAAGGAAAAAAGAGCCGTAAACTTTTGATGGATTATTGATTATCATATTTAATAGATTTACTCTAGTTCCACTCGCATCTTTCTTTCTCCTGGATGCATAAATCACTCTAAATCGTGTGCGCGTCCCTCAATACGCCTTCTCACGATCCGTCGCCTCGCGCTTAGCATATATAAAAAATCTCCTCGATGCGCGCGTACTTCAAATTTCGGGACATGCACACATCGCCGCACTCGTCTATATACGCGCATAGGTACACACATGCGATGGGAACCGCGACCTTCCTTTCTAATTTCACATGCAAAGTCCTGCGTGTGCCATCGACATTCCAGACGCGCGTGTTCATTAACCAAAGTGACTTTGACTATTGCGCAAAATCGTCATCATTAACCGATAGCGTATAGAATATCCGCAGTAGCACGCTCCTATATGGGTGTGCGAGAAAGAAAGACAGGGGTCGGGGTTATCCGAAAAGACACGTGAGACTGCGAGAAGACTCAGCAAGATATATAATACGAAAGAAGAAGACGCTCTCGCTGCAGGTAATTTCAAAGGACTACTGTACCGCGCAGTGCTACTTACTTCTTCTTCTTCCGGGGGGCAAAGGGAAAAGAGAAAATCAAGCAAAGTGCGCGCAGAGACCGAGAGCAGCACGAGAGAGAGATATATACACTCGTGAGCAAAGCCACGGGTCGCCTAGGCAACGCGCTAATTAGCTCAGCCGACTCTTTGGAGTGGATACTTGACTCTGTACTTGGTAACCTCCCTCTCCTACCCCCTCGTGCGCTATATACGGTCCACTCGAGGCCGCAGTGACAACCTGCCATGCCGGTATCCCCGTGCGTCCGTACAATCGTTAATACCTCTTGTTAACGTTGCCATTTCGCGATGGCATGCGGCGCGCGTCCGTCCACTATATGTATATACGGCACATATATGTGTATATATATTGTCTGCGAGAGCGCGAGTATATACGCGAGCCGATGATATACACGCTCGTTGCAAATTGAGGAAAGTACCCACTCGCGCGAGAGCAGCGTAATCCACTTGTAGGAAATATTATGTGTAACGCGCGTATCCGCGCTTGTGTATGTACCCACGTGTGTGTGTATTATACGGCGAGTGGATTTAAGTTATGGGATTCAATTATATTAATGAGAATTCGTCGAGGGTAGTTGTTATTGGGGATATGCGATGATGCGTATTATGTGTTTGCATTTCGCGTGTGTGGCGGGTTTGGATGGTGCCTGTGAATTATTTTATCAAAGTTTCGTGGTCGTGGATTGAAGAAAATATTTAGAATTGTTTAGAAATATTTTTGAGGATTTATTTTAAAAGTAAGGATTCTTTATTTGTAAGGATATTTTCAAGATTTAAACATTTTTATGGAACAATATAACAGAGAAGAATATTTTATATTTATATTACTATACTTGATGATAGAAAAATAAAATATCAATAATTTGTTACGGAATGTGCGAAATCCGCTTGAATTCATAAATATTCATAAAATCATACACGCGGAGCTCTCTGAAGTGGTTGCGGACAATGCATCTGTGCATGCGTGACGCGCCTCAAAACTAATATATGCGACTTCGACGACGGGAGTACAAAAGAGCCTTTTCACTTAAAGCAGCATCGCATGTCGGCAAACTTGTCATCACGAATGTCCCATTACCGTAAAACCAACTATCTCGCCGTAATCGTGCACATAGTAGGTTATTCTCAAGGAAATGCGACAGTTTTTGTTTGCAATGCTGAACTTTCTTGCAGGAAGCGGAAATCGAGTTCCTTTTTCTCTCCCATCTCCTCCGCGCGCTGAAAGAGTCGCATTGATCGAACCGCAAAAAAGGATATCGATTATTTATTCCGTTGCGTCACATGTCCACATTTCACATACTGCTTATGGTCAACCATTTCCGATTCCCTTTCGTTACACCGTAATTTGCAAAGAATGGGGACCACACGGTATTGATCAACTATAAAGCTTTTGTCATTTTTATATAATACATGAAGTACGTATAAAGGTAAATTTGATTATAAATAACGAATGAAAATTATGCATTTAATATAATATTTAATTACATCGAAAAATTAATAAATGGTTGATTTTACTTTTCTCACAGTTGATTTAACTTGAAAATTACAAGTTAAATCTACTCACATTCTTACTAGAATTATATAAGCTAAATTAGATAAGCTTTTGTCGTTCACCTCATAAGAACTTTTTAACTTATTAAATATGACAATCAGTGTCAATATCCCATCACATTCAAATTAAATTAAAATTAAATTACTATTACTATATTACTATAAACTTTAATGATAATACCCCGCGCTTAAAATGTCAAAACACCGCATCCCACATTTTTACCGCATACATTTACATAGAATGGGCACTCTCCATAGCATTTTGACAAGCGCGCGCGAGCGCTATATCAATATCCCATCCACTCGACGATATCAAAATTCATGGTTTATGAATACGTCAAACGCCATCGGGGCTGATCCCCGCACTCGCGAAGAAGACGACGCGCGACCGCGTATACAGCCGTGATTTAGGGTCCGGCTGTCAGAGACGTCGAAACGACCAAAAGAGAGACTGCAGACAGATCGAGAGGGAGAAACAGCACGCAGAAACTCTTCGAGCCGCGAGGAGGAATATGTATCTTTCTCTCCCTCACTCCTCCTCCCCTTCGCGAGGGAGCAGACAGTGAGAGAGAACTGTTCAAACTGCAACAGAGTCCCACAGCTCGAAGACAGCCGGAGTTGCGTTCCTCACTACGCACATACACACACGCGGGCATATGTATACCGTAATACCGGTATAACTCCACTCTCGCGCTTTCTCTCTATCTCTTTCTCTCAGGTGTTACAGGTGCGTGCCGCTCGTAAAGATGCAAATACGAGCGCCTCTGTGTGTGTCTCTCTCTCTCCTTCCTTCTCTCTCTTCAAACCGTATGGACTCGTCAGCGGTAGAAAGAGAATGAGAGAAAGATACTGTCAGAAGCCGCGATTGCGAAAGAGCGGCGGTGGCGGCGGCTGCGGTCTCCCTCGCAAAAACGCGGCCGCTGTTCTCCCTTCGGTGTGTACACACACGCGCGAGTCTATATTGTGTGTGCGGAGCGCGAGAAAAGGGCAAACTGCGCGGGCGCGGGAGAAAGAGGGAAAAGACAAACGGCGCGACGAGGACGAAAAAGGGAGGGAGAGGCGAAGGGCTGCTGCTGCTACTCTCGCTCACGGGAGTTCCGTATTCATATCCTGTTTGTGGAGCAAACAGGTCAGCGGAGCGCGCAACCCATTCTTCCTTGCGGGGAATTTTCGCGTCGCCCGGGCGAGCCTGGTGGTCGTCGACGCGTCGACGCACGCACTTTTAAGGGTATATATACAAAACGGGGCTGCGCGTTTTCCAGAGAGTCGCCGTCCCGGTGTAGCAACAATGTGTGTGTGTGCGCCGTCGGAAAGTTAAATTAAGGCTGGAATTACTAAAATAACACACGCGTGCGGGGTGGCCGCGGAGATGCGTTTACACACGTGTCGGTGGTTATATGTGTGTGGACGGTGTAGGTAGCTCGGTTGGGGCGAGGTGTTGCTAAGAACGAAATAAGCTAATTATCGTCTTGCGGGCACGGTTAAAAATGCACGTGGTTATGTGGGTGTATGATTATGTACATTTTCCGGATGGAATGATCTATTTACCTACTGCAAAGGTGTTTTTGGGGATTTAAGGGTAATTGGGAAATAAGCTGTTGAAATTTTTATAATGTGTAATACAGATATTATTATTCATTTAAATGTATCAATGTTACGTTCATAGAATAATAATTCACCACTTCATGACGTATGTACATAATTTTGTACATCATTCTGATATGTTTTAAAATCTAATGATTTCTGTATAATCATGTAACAATATCATAAACAACATAATAATTAAAACAATAATTATCTATCTCTGAAAGTACACCAAAATTTATTTAAACAGAAAAGTTTATGTCATAAGTAACATATTAACATAAGTTTAACTACAGCCCGAAAACTTGTGAATATTTGTTCAAGGAGCCGAAAAATACATGAAAAACACACTCGATGTGACAGAAAAAAAAATACGACACCGCTGCATAAGTAATTCAGTTAAGCACATTCCCAGCGTTTATTTATGTGAAGAAGTCACCATTTAATAGTTTTCTAATCAAGCACAGCGGACAATAGAGAGGAGGCAAAAAACAACACGGCTCGCGTCGCACCTTCGAACGCGTGACGACCAAACAATGACGCTCGAAAATTTTAACAATCCCTCCCATTATGTTTCACCCACCAAGGATGATCCTCCGACCGAGCGCGGCGACGCATCCCGAATTCCCCGTCACCTCTTCATCGCAGGAAAAACCAACTTGTCACTCGAGCCTGGCAATTTTCACATTTTCACTCCTAGAGCACTCGTACACACACATACTCGCGACCAATTCCCTGAATGGGGAGAAAGGCGTGGAGAACGTTTCTTTATTTAGGCCCCGCGTCCAGTACAAACATGACGCTATAAGCTATAAGAGCTTCGACGAGAGGTGACTTCGAGTGGACGACTCTAACGCGTGACGACGAGGAGACCCGGCGACGAGGAGGCGACTACACTACTGAAGCGTCCCTATACTCCAGAATAAATAAATAACGAGAAGAGATTCCGATGGACAATGACGAATTTCGACGCTGGCCCGTGTGTGTATGTGTATACACATATACGTGTATATAGTAGCCTCGATTTCTCGCTCACTAATCCCGTGGGATCGACGCGGGGATGTTGTTTTAAGGGCGTGAAACATGACAGGTGCACAATGGCCGGCGCGCACTCGTGCCGCAGGTGCGAATGGCCCAGAGATAAGTAGAGTGAGGGACGACGACTGTATATATGTGTCTGTGTATATACTTACACATACGATGGACGCGAGAATGACTGATTATACGCGTGCGCTGAAGTAACGTGGCGCTGCTTTTTTGGGGCGCGGAGGAAAGAGAGAGAGAGAAGGACGATGAAAACCGCCAATTTGCATTTTAACGCCGGGACGCACAAACTGAATTTTTTGGGTAAATCTGTCTCTCTCTCTCTCTCTCAGTTGCTTGGTTACGTTAAATGATTAAAAGCCCATTGGCGACGGATAATTTCGTTGGTTTATGCGCGCGCGCCTCGGAGAAATGTGTTATTAACGAGCGTTGCAGCGCCGATCCCCTCCTACTTTCATTTGCTTGTGCAGCTTGAGGTGTACCTATAATATATAACGTGTTCCCTGAACTATAGACAAATGATGTGGACCGAGTAAACGTCTTAAACATTCAATTTTGCATTAATATGGTCGCGTATACATTGTATACTCAATTATAGACGTTTACTAATTTTTTAACATATTTTTTTACTTATGCTTATGTGCCTTTTAATTTCTCAATTACATAATATTATTACAGTACTTTATTAACCCCAAGTACCTATACATAAACGAATATAATTTCAATTAATATCTCAATCAAACTTTTGTTACTCTCCGCGTAATAAACTGCCTTACTCCGCCACATCTCGTGCGAAAACACCACCGTACCATACGATTCTAATAAATTAATCGACCATTTATCAAAACGAGACCAAAAAGCCGGAGCAATCTACATCCGTATATCGATACACACGCGGAAGACTCTATCTCGTAATAACCCTCTCGGAGCCATGACCGAGGGGCACACGCTGCTGCAGCATCGATATACACATAGCAAAGAGCCTAAAAAAAAGGATGAGCGCGCACGGCAATGCTCGCTCGCTTCGGAATCATTGATAAACATCGCTAATACCCCGCACACGAACCACGTGGCTCTAAACTCCGCGCGCTAAAGCGGATGAATCTTCACTCTACTAAACGCTAGAGAGAGACAAAGAGAAAAAAAAAGATCTGGCATCATCTACCGCCATGCAAAAGGACCATGCATATAGGTATCTCGCCAGTTCTCGAATTCGCTTACAGCCGTAAAGGTTAGACGCAACGGCTCTCGCCTTATAAGTATCTCATCGCACTCTCTTTCTATCTCTCTCCCTCTTCCTTCCTCCTGCAGTCTCTCTCATTCTCTCTTTCTCGTTTCATGGAAATTGAGCCTAAGCGCGTGCGACGAGTGCCTCGTAAATCTCCCTCGCGCGTTCGCTCTCACGGATGCGGATGTCGCGGTAATTGGTATTAAACGACGATCGGCGGGGACCCCTGCGATCGGGCCCCGATTACGCGCCGCTCAATGAATACGCGGCTTTTACGACGCGCGCGCGCGCACACACACACACATGTACTCACACACAGAACGGCACGAGCAAAGTGCATTCGCAAGTGTGCAAAAACGTATATGTACGGCGAGGTTGCATCGTCGTCGGACACGTGTCGAGAGAAGCAAACGGCGGCGGTGGTGGTGGACTAGCTCGCGCCATCTCGAGAATTCAATTTGCGTCCGCGAGGTCCGCTAGCTTTCGACGCGCATGCCGAGTGTGTGAGTGTATAACTCGTGTGAATATATATGAGTATGGGGGGGCAGAAGGATGAATGCTGAGTGTGCGTGTTCGAGTTTGCAGAGCAGGAGTTTGCCGAAGAAAATTATTTTCAAAAGCATAGAGTGTGTATTAGGGCTGCACGAGAGCAAGACGATTCAATATATCTGTAATTGTTATCTGGCTCTTGTTAATTCTTAAAAATATCTCTCTTGTATTGGTCTTGTCAGTCAATATGAAAAGTATTATTATCTTGTCTTGAAATTCTTGTTCATATTGAGTTATACGTAGACGTGTGACAATAAATGAGTCGATTATTTAAAGAAGTCTGGATAACTGCACAACTGCAGTTATCTACTCACTTATTATCGCATGTCAATATAACTCTCTTAGTTTACGAGGACCTTCCGTCATCTGGCGCTTTTGAGTTCATGAATTGTTAAAATAATCGCTTGCTTACAGTGGCACGTCTTCGTACCTTCCCTTTCTACGTGGATCTCGTATCACCCGACGATTTCGCTTCCACCAGCTATTTCATTTATGAGTTTTCTATATAATTGATACATTCACTGTCGCACGTTTTCGTAGCTCCGTTTTTTTGCGAGGACCTCACACCTCTGAAGTATTTCGATTTCAGATCTTTTTAAATGATTCACTGTTAAAAATGTCCTTAAACATAAGAAATTTTTAAGTTACAAATTTACCGCATTTTGAGAAAAATGTAACTGAACGTAATTTAATATACAAATACATTAGGTTTAATATAAAAACAATAAAATTTCGTCACAAGTATAAATAA
>UXGD01006194.1:0-12958 GCA_900474315.1 Torymus auratus
AGCCATTAATTAGCCAGTTTTACTAGCTATTTTCTAACTTCTTGGCCATTTCGCATAGACGAATTTCCACCAGGGAGGTGAAAATACTTTTATCTCAAGGCAAATGCCGCCACTATAATTTTATCTTAACAGTCAAAAGTCAAATGTCCTATCGGATAATCATCAGGAACAATCGAGCTTAATACTTCAAATGATAGTTCGCGTAAATTGATAAATGAGTTTTACTCATACATGTGGAATATCATTGATGATTCTTGAATATACATTTCAATGGAAATTCTTAAAATACCTATAGTTAATTGAAATGTATTAAAACACAATTATTTTTAATTCGTGCGTTCTTTATAAAAGGCTCTTAATATAAAAGTTGTAAGAATGCTATGAGAAATATGACACATTTATAGTTTGATTTAATCACAAAAAAATTTACCAATTATTTATAATATTATTTGCGTCACTTAAATAATTAAATTATTTTAATGTATTTTTCGTATAAGAAATATGAATCAGACAATTTGTGCATATTATAATTTTGTAACTGAATGATCAGAGCTCCATGTTTCAAACCATTTTAAATTATTTAACATTTTTCATATCAATGTCTATTGATTAACAGCAAAACACACTTAGAAATATTGAAAAAATCGTGATTTTTATACTTCATTCTTTTCTTATTGGAATTTTTATCAATTCGAACAAATGCAAGAGATTCAGAAAAAAATCTTATCTGAAATTTTTTATCTTGTAAATTTATAATTGTAAAAATATACGATATAACGCGCATATAAAAATTGCATTTTATATCGTAATGTAATAATTATAAATATCAATAACTTATATATTATACAAGTTTTCTTTTAATTATTGTTCATCAAGTGTATATAAAATGCATACGAGTAAGTACGGAAAATCCAATAATTCAGGAAAAACAGTGCAACAATTTTTAATTGCAATTGCACCTACTAGTGAACCGATTACTTTACTTAAATCCAAGGTAGAAAAATATTGAAATTTACTATACTTTACAAAAATAAAACAATTCTTAATCCTCACCCAATCCCTAAATAACCATTTCACATTTCTCTCCTCCATCAGATACTATACCTGACCCCTATACCTGTACCTCAGGTCAAAATCACAGAAGCCAATCTGCACATTTACTACCCTACACGTGACCATGCACCGCAATTCCGAAAATCAAAGAATCGCACTGTATCATATATCGGTGCCTCTCGCGACACTCGTGCCCGTATATTTATTATCCACCGCAGAATCGCTCCTTTCCTCTTTCCTTGTGTTTGTGCCCACTCGAGAGATCATTGTTACGTATACAAACGAGCGACTATCTCTCGACGCGCACTCACACAACGAGAGGCCCGGCGCGTACTTAGCTTTGCCGCCCGGCCAGCGAGCCGTCAGTACGACTCTTCCCACCCGACGCGACGCTACGCACTCACAAGCTCGCTTTTCCGCGCATCACTGTGTTACACACTTGTATACTTGTTACCGCGACGAGTTCTCTTACTTCGGCTACACGAGGTCGTCGAAGCTGCGAAGCACCACGCCTGCATTTTCGGATTGTTAAGATAATATAGTTGTTTAATTTATTATTGTAAACGAGGACGAAATTCATCGTTGAATGTATCAAAGTTCGGACGATTAATAATCGAGATTGTTAAGGCAGCGGTATACAACGTCTCAAGAGGAATCATATACAGAGACACAGTGGAACTAAGCAAAGAAGAAAGCTGACGAATTCAAGTATAGTGAAATTTCGAAGGAAAGGAAAAATAAAGCCACTGGGCGCCTGCGCAAGTTTGAACTTGTTTGTCCCTACCAGGCCGCAATATACATAAATTTCATTTGGGTTTGGGCCCAGCGTGAAACTTAAGGAGTCGCCACTTATGAAGAAAGCCACTGGATCACTGTCGAGGCTGGAGGCCTTAAAGCTGGCAGAGGAGCAGCAGAACCGACGCGACTTGCTGGGCACGGAAGTTGTTGCGCCGTCGATGGACCGGGCGCTCATTCATCAGTTGCAGAGGTACCAAGCCCTCAGAACGGCTGTAGAGGCGCAATACTGCCCTTGGCCGTAGGTGCGCAAACAGGCACTCCGTCCCTAACCTTATAGCTGAGTACACGGACGAGAGTACGTCGCACGCGTGCGAGAGGAGAGAGATACTGAAAAAGACAACGACGACGACGACCCTGAATATTCGAGGATATAACGGGGATTATTCGCTTCGACGGATTTCTAGCTTGGACTTGTAGCCAGCTATTCTTATTTATACATATAAACGCGTATGATAGTTTGTTATTGTGAAGAGGGTACGATATCTCACTAAGTTTCGAGCGAGTCCTTTGAGCGGCGTGACAAACAAAAAACATACACGATGGCTATCGCCGACTCGCTGAAGGAGGAATCCACGATGATGATCACCAGTGGCAAAGTTTTCGGATGCACTAATCACACGTGCACCGAGCACAAAAAGTTCTCGCTCAAGACGCGCAGAATCTTCCAGAAGATCGGCAAGTGGTTCCAGGAGCTCTGCCAGAAGTTTCATCGAAAATGTAAGATTACCGTCTTTTCTTGTATACTCTGTCGTCGATATTTATTTGTAAAAGTGCGGGGAATAGTTTTTCACGACCTAAAGTATGACTGCAAATATTTTATTTTTAATGTTGAATTACACGTCGCAAATAAGTTGTGACATATAATTATCTGATGTGTTGGAAATATTAGTTATATTATTGCGCATCGTTTAAGTGATAAGTGGGGAATAAAAATTTCACATCTTTTTAATCGACGTTTAAAAGTCACGAAATGACAGGCTCAATTGAATATCGAGACATTATATCTATTTCTTTCAAACGCTATTGTCTTTTTATCGTACATTTCTTTCATCAAGATATGACAATTTTTTTACCCATCGTGTCTTATCGACAAGTCCCCTGGCATACTGTTGTCGCCTTAATATAACAGCTGCACGATTAATTTCATAATCTTCGTCATCGTTTTACCGGAAATGATTATACTTGAGTTCAAAAACGTCTAGAATGTTCCCAATACTACAAGTTTTATATAATTAGTCGCTTAATGACAAAAATATTTTTTAATGTATTATAAACTAACAAATCCACCTAGCTGAAAGAGATAAAATACGAAACAGCTGAGACGCCAAACGTCCCCAAACTAATACTCAACTCTCATGTCATAAAAATCAAATAACTAGATCCAAAAGGTAATCTTGACTAATAGACCTCGTTTCTCGTTTTCAGCACCACCTCGGCTGCAGGCGCTGAGGAACCGCGAGAACGCAGGCGGCTGCACCGGCGGCGCGGGCTCGTCGATACGCGCCTACGCGCTGCAGCTCGCCGCAGACAGGACGACCACCTTCTCGCAGAACATCGAGAACTTTATCCAGTGCACCAAGGAGAGCAAGGAGGCCTCACCCCACGTCGTCATGCGAAACATACGACAGTTCATGTCCGGCATGAAGAATTACCTGGTAAGGTTCTTTTTTGTTCCTTCGATCCACCCTTTTTTAGATGATGTTTTATCATACTTGTCCTGAAATCCAATCAAATATACGCATTGTAACCAGCGACATTGATATTAATACTTTCATTGCCACTATGAGCATATAATACACCTCGTACCACATATCAAATGTACACAAGCGCCCGCGATATTATATACTAATTGTTTGCGACTATTCGAAGGTTAAACACGGAGAGCGAGAATTCGAGAAGGAGGTGGAGAAGGAGCGGTTGAAGCTGAAGGCGAACGAATTCCTCAACCTCGACGCCATCCTCGAGGGCGTGATGATGAGCCTTGTGGTGAGGCCGCTGCGCGAGCATGTTTACAGGCTCTTCGTCGAGCACTATGCAGCCAACGGCTCACTCCAGACCCTCGCCGAGAGCATCCAGCTCGCCCAACCCAAACACATTCAGGACCTCGGCGTTCGAGTGAGTATAATTTTTTTTTTTTTTTTTTTTTTAAGAAAAGTCATTATATTTAAATTTCTAAGTACGTATTGTGATTGATTTGTATATTTGTTATTTTATTTTGCTTACACCTAACTCGTTAAAATTCCTATAATATACGCTGATATAATGTTCTAAAATTATTCCACATTTTGAAATGATTAATATTCGCAAGCCAATTCTATTTTTTGCTTACGCGAAACGCCTCTTTTAAAAAACAACTCGTCAACATATAAAGTTACTTGTAGCTATCTTGCTGAATCTATCACACGTATGCCTGCCGCTTTTAGATGGCAGGCAAAAGATAAGGGCGTGCTCGGACAATGACATAAGAAGGATAAATTCTCCGACTGATAAATCAATAATTGTTTTCGCTTTGACAATTTGCAGCCGAAAATCGTTCCACCGTCGGAGGCCAGCCTCGAGCGCATCCTCAAGTATATCGAGCGATTGCAGAAAGCCGACTCGCCCCTGGAGAAGCTTGAAAATCTCCTGGCTGCCATATCTGCCATTTTCAATTCGGTAAGTGTGTCCGATCGATCAATAAAATAAAATAATGATGAATACGATGCGAACAGGCATTGTCATTCTTATCGATGTACTTTTCCAATTAATATATCCACGATGCGCGGTTGTATAGGAAAAAAATAAAACCGATCGACCTATTGTTATTTACTTCTTGTTGTTTATCTTATCGATTTAAAGCCATTTATTTATTCTTTCTCTTTTTATTGAGATATAGTACAATAGCTTTTTAATTGGAAAATATTTCTGCTGGGGTAACTTGGAACTTATGCAATTTTAGATTAATTTATGGAAATTAAAAAGGATTTGAAAAAACCTTGCTTTTTCACAGGCTTTTATTTTTAGTAAAATCTTAATGCATTTTAGATTTTCCTTAGAATAAAAATATTTTCATTATCTTTTCAATGGATACTCTAATCATGAAAAGTTAGACCGGCTATACAACTTATTCTTAAAATTGATCAATTTAATACAGAGAGAAGGCATTTTGAAAAAGCAAAGTTTCTATTGCAAAGCAAAGCTTCTGCCATTCAAAGCACTCGATTACCACGCACAACAACTAACCAAAGCCTCTCTTCTCCGCAGGTAAAGCATGCGAATTCGGGCAGACCAGTGACCCTAGGGGCGGACGATCTACTGCCACTGCTCGTGTGGGTGCTCGTGCGTGGCAAAGTCGTCGACGCGGAGATCGAGGCCGAGTACATGTGGGGCCTGCTGCATCCATCGCTCCTCACCGGTGAGGGTGGCTACTACCTCACGACCCTGTCTAGTGCCGTACACGTCTTAAAGACCTTCAAGTCTAGTCAAGGGACCATGTCCACAATAAACGTAAGTGGCGATACCACGCCGTACGAGACCGCTACGGAAGCCGAATGCTAATAACGATGCTATGGCGGATTATTTTTCGCTCGGCCTGCGTTGTCGCGGGTGACCGCACGAGCGAACGTATTTTGTATTGTATTTTGCGCTACTTATATCTTGTACAACTGATTTGTATGATTGCCTCGTATATAGAAGAGACTCGCTAAGTTTGAGAAATACTTTAAAGTATTACTTTTTTTATTATATAGTCTGTGACTGTACGCCTGATGAAGGTTAATAAATAATACATAAAAATTATATATTCAAATATTCTCTATCTTTCTATACATTTTCCCTGAACGCATAAGAAAACTATTGTCATTAAATAATATCTCATATCTGTGCTTTGTGACGTAACGTTATTCATGTATACCAAAACACTTCTTTCACTGACAGTAAAAACCAAAATATATTATACATCGATGATAAAATATATGAAAATTTAGTGTCGAAATAAACTTCTGCATAAAATAACGATACTCGTATTGATGTCAACCTTACTTAATTGTTTTGAAATATATTGTGATTATTCATCAGATTCCGATATTGCTAAACTTTCCACAAAAAATTCTTCCAAACATTGCAACTTTAACAGGTTCAGTGTTATGTGGGTCATATATGTACCACAAGGTTTTTCGAATACGTTCACATTTAGAATCTATATAAAATGACAATCAAACTAAACTAATTTAATACGAATATTTTTGTAAACCTTATGGTCTCACCTAATAGAAAATGACCAAATCTTAATGCACCGTTTGGAATTTCAATCAATTTTAATTAAATATATAAAATTGAATGAAATATGATGATAATGGGCTTAGCACTGAACCTGTTAACGTAAGCCAAGCTCGTATCATTCAAATAAACTTTCCATTTATTATACCTACTCAATGATACAAGTACTGAAATATAAGGGGGATAGTACACAGACTTTCTTTGATACGCGCAATCTATCATGCCGATAAAAAAGAACGAATAAATTAGCAATCGTTATTAGAAACGTAAGCTTGCAAACGATTCGTCTAACGAATTGTTCTTTCTATTGAAGCAGGGATGCGGAACGCCGGACTGCTCGTCAGTCCTTCGCGTCCTCGTGCCGGACGAGTTGCATGGTTCCCTCAACACCCGAACTCTGCCAGTCCGACCGAACATGAACACGCGCGACGTCTGTCGGATCCTCGCCCACAAGATCCGATGCACGAATCCACAGGACTACGGGTTGTTCAAGCTCGTCCAAGGAGAAGGTAACCATCAATTGCACTTATTGCTTTAATTTTCTTTTGCGAAAATACAAAATATTTTATATTTTTTTAAAGACCGTTCCAGTTCCTCTTTTTCAACTATCTTAGCAAAAAAACAAGATCATCTAAAAGAATTTCAAACAAACTTTTCTAACTCTTTCCTTATCTTTAATTCTAGAAACCCTCCTGGGCGACCACGAATGCCCACAGGAGCTGTCACACTGTCTGTTCGCGTTCAAGCGCATCGATGCGAAGATCGCGTGGCCGAAGACGCAGACGGCTACGACGCCGACGACGACGACAACGGGCTGTAGCAGCAGCAACGGCGCGGCGACGAGCGGCGCCTCCTGATCGGCCGTCCTGCCCCGGCGCGCCGTCAAGATTCTGTCTATAAATCTGTATTAATTGTAACGATCGTGTATGAGAGAATGTGTGAGCGTGTGCGGGAGATACTGCGACTGCGGTCGAACGATTATTATGCGAACGTTGCGCCGATACTATATACTATATATATTATATAAACAAAAATGAAATTATGGAAAAAAATAACAACGACGGCCTTTCTTACTTCCTTTGAACTTGTCACAATGCACATACTTTCACATACGCCGCAGATGTATGAAAACGCCAGAATTCCCGAAAATATTAAAAGTCGTAATCTGTATACCTATACCTGTACCGTCTTTCTCTGCCTTTTTCAAAATCACGAGACGCGCGCGTTGTTGTTTCGTAACGAAAACAAAAAAAAATAAAGGTAATTGTGTCGTTCGTGTCGTTGTATTTATAGAAAGTCGCATAGAACTGAGCGCGTTTTTCTCTTTTCCCGTATTTTTATTGCATATTCAAGGGTAATATGCCGTGATAAAGTGCAATAAGGAGGTACGATTGAAAGGATACGTCGCGCGTGTACGTATATATATATATATATACCGTACAAATATATTCCATTTTGCGAGGGTACAGCACGCTGCGAGTCGTCACTGATGATACTTATAGAGTTTGAACGTCTCGTTCACCGGTAATGAATATAGTATAACAATATATATGTGACTTACATTTACTCTCGTTTAATACGTAATTTGTAATATGCGTGTACGTGTATCTTTTGTACGTAATGAAGCTAATCGAAGTACTAAATGACGGTTTAGTAATTCAGATTTTAATCAATCATCCGTATATATAGTTCACGAGAAACCCTTCACATGGCACGATTGAATACTTGACGAGGCAGTGGCGAGGATCGACGCTTCTTTTCGTAGGTCAAAATTCCAAGAGTCAAACGTTTTCTAATAAATGAAGACAACGAAAAGAAATTATTAGCAAGATAATAAAAAGTCGCCGGCGATCGTTGCAACTTATCGCCAGGATTTTTATTTTCTTCTATGATACCGATCGAATAAGTATTAGACGTGTGATAAGGAGCGGACATGAGAGTGTTCAGTAAATAAGCCTCTATATATACATGTGTCTTCTAACGAAAGACTTGCCTAAAAGCTTTTTCTACATTGTCGCCGTAGCGCGCAGCGATAAACCATTGACAAAGGACAAGAAACTGAAGGAATTTTCAAGACTTTTTCATAGATTCGAGTAGATAAACGTTGAATAAATCGGATTTTTTATGCGGAAATCTCAATGTGCACTCTGCGAGTTCTCGAGGACTTGGAAATGCTCTGGGAAATACGTTCCGAAAATTTTGTAACTTTATATGCGATGAGGAAAGCAAAGAACAAATACGAACTTAATTTCTTTGCATGCATTGACAAATTATTAATCACATTATACAAAGATATAGTATCTGTGAATTTTACTTTTCAATTGAAATAATTTATTCTGGGCATACAAATTAAATAAAGCTCGGACAAGTTTTACTTTTTCACAGGTATCTTTGTAATTTGTCAAAGCATTTTAAAACAATACTTCCGCGAGAATCTCAATTCTGTACTTAGATTGTAAGTTCAGTTAAAATGGTAATCTCGCAAAAATAGCGAAACGTACATATGTTTGAAAATTGTGTATTAACTTACTTTAAACTGTGAACTCAATGAAAATATAATAATAAAGTTGTATATTGTACATGATTTTCTCTGTCTTTTATAATATTCACTCATAAAAACAGAAAACCTTATTGACTTTAAGTTTTGCACGCGTAGCACCTTTCAAAATTGCATTGAGCATATAATATATTTTATATTATGCAGTCAGAAAGCAATCCTTCTATGCCAACATGGTTAGCCTGTGGAATGAGAATTTTTCACTGATTTTGCGTATTATTTGCTTAGTGTAATATCATAACTAGACAATCAAAAACAAATTCATTCTAAATATAATAAGCAATATGATAATCGTCAAATAAACGTAAATACCAAACTGTTAAGTTATCAACTACTAATGAAGCATATCGAACACTAAAATTTAATTTTAAAATATCAATCCTCCTTTCGCGGCGCGTTGATTTTTTGTGATAAAACGAAATCATTGTACTTGCATAATCCTCTTAATTCCATGCAACAATAGTTTTTATTCACAAAACAATCATTTTAGGAAAGAAGGATAGTTTTTCTGAATGTGGGTAACGTCTTTTGCGGAATATTAAAAAAATTTCTCTATCACATTCATCGTCTGAAAAATAAAAATTGTAAGAGTAATATAACTCATTAATTTTATATGTCGTAATTAAGACAATCAACTATATTAAACTTATTAATATTATAGAATTTTGTTTTTATTTTTGGAAAAAAATGTTTAAATACCTTGATGCAAAATAGATGGTGAGATGTACAGTATGTAATGAAGCAACTGGCTGATCGTTTGAATTCTATTTTTAAACGTATTTAAGTTGAATCCATAGACATTATAAATATTGTTTAATGTAAGAATTAAAATACGTATCTAACATTAAATATAGACATTACAGCCTATTTCTTGAAACAAATAATAGTTTTTCACATGTATTAGACGATTTCTAATTTAATCATTTAAAAACTTTTGTGAAGATGTAGAAGTGATTGATTGATAAAAAAATGTAGTTAATAAGTAATTTATATTTTCATATCAAAAATATTTCTAATCATAAATTTCTTGTTTTTTTTTTTTTTTTTAACCTTTTGTAATCAAAACTATTCACTTTACGACAACTTAAACATAATTTGCAATAATTTGTAAAATACACAAATATATTTATTTTTTAATAACATGAATTATAACTTTATTTATAGGTATATTAAGACTAGTCAAACAAAACATGTTAATATAAGTTATTACTTATGTTAGAGAATCTACTTCTTGAAATTCAAAAAACGTGAATCATACATTTATTAAAGTACCGTAATAAAAAGTAACTTATGCCAATTACTTAAAATTAAACTGAACCCATCCAAAATACAGGATGAATAAAAGTCAATTGCGAATAAATATTTCTACATATCTGTTACTTAATCATATCAATTATCCTCTTTTTCCTAATCGATTACAAATTTGAACATATGGATAATGTTTATATAAGTGTGATAATATATTGGAACCAATATTTATATAACCATTACAAAATTACTAAATTTCATGATTTCCATTGTGAAAATACCTGCAGATAACGAAATCAATGCTTAGATAAAAGTAAAGCAATGTTCAAGAAGTAATTTCTACAGTTAAAGTTTCATGTATGTAATGTATTAGACTATTTTATTTTAAATAAAATCAAAGTGTAATTTGTGTTGTGTAATTATTCGAGCATCTTATAGCTATTTTTTTCAAATTCTTCGCCACCCTAGTCAATCGCCGATTATCGCAAAATATCTAAATATATAAATGAAGTAATAGATGCCTTAGAACGAAATGTTTTACTATTATATAGAATCGTAACAATAATTATTTATTTTATTATAATAAATTCTTTTTAATTAAAAGTATATTGAAAAGCTCGAGCCAAAAAGCATCTTCAAAATGCCCCTTCTGAACTTTTGTACAAGAATTTACTTATTGGTACGTACACAAAAACATATTCCCCTGACAAAAATTTCAGGTGCTTAGACTAATAATTATTTCCTTATAGTTATGGAAAAATGTGATTTTTTGATTTTATAATGAACTTGAATAATATTTATAATATAATTAATATTTAAAATTTAATTTTGTAGCTTCCTCCTAGCGGAAGCTTTGTAATGGGTATATTTTTTGACAACGTAAAATTTTACAAATTTTAATAATGTTAAAATTTTTTTTTTATTTGAAAAATTGAATTTCATTCTCAATATATATATATATATATATATATATATATTAAAAATCTTTTGTTTTACATAGAATCTCATCATGGATATCTCTAAAACGAATGAAGTGGAAATATCAAGAAAAAAAATAAAAGTGTCAAAAATACGATGCATAGAAATAAAATATGAGTTTCGTATAGTTATACCGAATTGGAAAATACATTTTCAGTATTTATATCTCAAAGAATGGATAAATTTATTCATCAACAAGGAGCGGATTGGCTTGATAAATTAAAAAATAATTGTACCCAAAGCCATGTTTTTTTTTTATTTTTCGGTGGGAAAACTAAAGAAATGTTTTGAATATGAATGGATTATATCTGTGGCTTCTCGGAATAAAGACTTAACTTCATTTTACGTGTTTTCGAGAAATCGCCGTTTTAATATTTCTGTCATGACACTTCATATGTAAGATCGAAATGCGCGAGATCGGCGAGATCAGTCATAACAATGTAGACATTTACAAAGGTGTCGCATATCTTTCGAACCCCCACTGTCAGCTGCTAGAATACATTTTTGTTCTTTGTATAAACAAACAAAACAATGCAGTTAGTCGTTATTCCGGTACCTGTGCAGTTAAGTGGTTTTATGGAAATTGTTCAAATAAGGTAAATAGTATAGTTATTTCTACACTTCAAACATAGAATACGAATTCTTTTTTAAATATTCATTCCCGCGCATGCGCCTCCTAAGGGAAAGTGCGTGAAGTCAACGGAATTAGATACCGCCCCGATGGAAATGAAACATATATATAAATGTAAAAAATGTATACTTATAAATGTAAATAAATGTATATAAAAGTTGTAATTGGAACATTTTTTACATTTATATACGTTTATTTAGAAAAATTTACACTTATTTACATTTATATATTTTTTCTTACATTTCGAATAGTTGTATTGAAAATTTTTATTTTTGTAAATACACTTATTTACATTAATTTACAGATATATACATTTATATACATTTATATATATATTTTTTTAACTTTCGCTGTATGACTTTTTTTTAAGTTTTATAGAAGTGTATATAAATGTATATAAATGTAAATAAATGTAAACGTATTTTCCAATTACAACATTTATATACACTTTTTTCATTTATATACATTTTCCATTTCCATTGGGACGAATACTGAACGTTACTTACTGTTTATATACACACTCACCCGGCAATCAAAACTGTTGTGTTACCTTCTATTATCTATTGTACTATTATGCCTTTGATCTTTTTTGCTGTAAAAATAGGTCACAATCATCATTTCTGTTTATTATGTATATAGAAATCTCACCTCCTTTTTGAAAAATAAATAAATAAATAAGTAAAACATATTCAGTTGTCGACGTTTCCGGGCACAGGTGCAATTAAGTGCTTATGTACTTGGCTGATATTGGCCCTTTGAACGCGTTTCAGATGTCCGGACCAAGTCTACATGAAAAAGGGTAGTTAAAAGATATAAAATCTTGTGCTAACTCATTTTTGACAAAAATGGAGTTAATTCGTTATTCCGGGAAGCCACAGATATATACAGCGTATGTAAACGTTAATCATGATCAATAAATTTAATATTATGCTTCTTGTCTTAGAAATACTAAAGTCAAATATACATATAAATATATTATTGAAATACCGAGAATCGCCGCGATAAGATGTATGCGGAACATAAGAAAGATGCGATCGCTGTATATGCGAATTTACTTACCTTTGGAGCGCTCCCGCGCACCCTGATACCGAGGACACACAGTCGAACTTCTGACCGCTGAGATCGACCTGCAGCTGGTAAGGCAGCAAACTTTCAGAGTCACTTTCAGAGTTTTAAGTGTACATAATATGTTAAGAAATTTTATTCTAAGGGCGGCTAAGCAGATGTATACTGTACATCAACTGAAATTTTATATATATTTATTTATTCATTTAACCAGAGTAAAGTACAGTTTTATTTATTTAACCAGAGTGAAGTACAATAAATTACAAAATACATCCCATTTATTATCATTGTATCCTTGTTCTTGCATGAGACACTTTTCGTTTGTATTATTTTGTCTCGTAATAGATGTTAGAGGACTGTCTTTTCCAAGT